>CAOLHI010000250.1:600000-754458 GCA_948474755.1 Ctenosaura bakeri | reverse complement strand
CTACCTAAGGAAGATTGCAGAGAAATAATAGAAACTAGGAGAACTGCCATAGCAATTGTCATCTGTAGTTTTAAAATCATATAACATGTTTTCAGTGTACCTAGTGATTGATAGTATTACAAATCTGGTGGGCTTTGCATACCATCAAAACTCTAAAAACAAAATTATTTCTGCTCTTATTAATTGGGCAAAAGAATATTTCTGCCCCACAGTTTATGGTATAAGCAACTTAAAAACAAAACTGATTAACAGAGGAAGGAGGCCTATAGGTCATAGAGATGCTATTTTAGTTTTAGCTTTGTGTTGCTTCTCCAGTAATGATTCTGCTCTTGCAAAATAAAAGGGAAGGTATTCTGATGCATAGGTAGGCTTTAGTGTTTAGCCTTGCCTATTTTGGTGTGGGCCATGTCAAAAGAAGTGCCTTCCCTCCCATGATGTGGATGGTACATGAACATGTACCCAAATGCTGTTCATTTCAGTGCTGTTTGTTCAGGGGGAGCTCCCTGGAGACATGATTATTTAACCTAGGAAGGGGCCTTTTTTGTGTGTTTGCTCTTAACACTCAGGGTTGTGTTTAGTTTAAACATTGTACCTTGGCTGGCTGCCCAGTAAAACATCTTCATGCTGTAGTAGGAAACTTGGGGAATCTGTGTACCGTTGGTTTTGTAGATAAACTAAAAGTTCTCATGTATGAATGAGAAAACCATATGAGGACTTTATATTTAACAAATATTCAGCAGGAACAAAATGTTTCCAATACTTAGGATTTTGCAATTTTATAATCTTTCTGTCTGTATGCTTCCTCTATTATAAGCCTTATCTTTCATAAATAACTGTTCCATGTGTTTTTTGCATCTTAGGCCATTTCTACACTACGCTGCTATAGTGCTATTATTCCACTTTCAACATCCAGTGGAATTCTGGGGTTTATAGCTTATTGAGGCAATTCTAAATGCCCCTCCTTAAACTGCAAACCCCAGGATTCCATAGGATGCTGAAAGTGGAATAATAGCTTTGTAATAGTGTAGTGCAGAAATGGCCTTGTTATTGGGGTTAGATGATCATTGTTAAAAGCTGAAGTGCCCTTCCATGTTATATACAGTAATAATAAGCACAAATGTTACATGTGAATCATGTGACCATGATTTTTATCTTGAGGCTACAGAAAGATGGGTGACATTAAGAAAGTTTATTTTAATGCCATTTAGTGAGTTTATTTCATTTATTATTCTTTGTCAAAATTTATACTTGTCCTTTCCTCCAACAAGCTCCAGGTACTGCAAATGGCTCTCTTCCTCCTCATTTTTTATTTTCACAGTAACCCTGTGAGCTGGCCTAGGCTGAGAGCTTGTACCCTGTGAGCTCAATGAATAAGTGAGGATGTGAACCCTCATCTTTTAAATCCTAGTCTAATACTAGCCATAATATCATGCTATCTTTTTATCTCAGTTTATGGCTGAGATGAAATTTGAACCATAGGCTGGACACTTCATGCTGACAGGGATTAATAGGTATGGTGTGCTGGTGCATATCACATACACCCATGACACTCCCTGCAGCACAGAGGCTAGATGCATTCATTTATATGTTTTATATATTTAGGTATTTAGATATTCATTTATATATTTATGTGTAAAAATATTTGCTAGTGCTTTCACACACTCATGGTGCCTGTTTATTTTACTATGCATGCATGCTGAGGAGTGTTCCCCTGCTATCTGAGTACATCTGTAGAGTTTAGTATATGTACCCATTTCACTCACTTCATAGGGTATAAATGCAAGATAACAGCGGTCTTACTACAGAGGCCCTAACTCAATGGCTCTTTCTGACTTTCTGGTTTCAGCCTGTCAGGTCCATGACAGAACAAGGCAATTCTCCTCTGCTCCCTGCCCCACTTCCTCTTTAGCTTTCATCAGCTTTGTGCATTGGACATAGGCTTTAATCAGCTTTGTGCAATGGTGAATAAATACTTGGCTGTATGTGGAGAAGGAATTTGTTTTAATGGACAACAATTCATATGCTGCCAAGTGATGTAAATGCCAAGACTTTTGGCACCAACCTTCTAGGTATAGAAGAACTTGAATACTGAATTAGTAATACTTTCTCCCACCCCACGAGAATTTTATTAGCAGATAATACTTCTAACCAGTCCTCACTTGTTCTTACATTTGCCCTGAAGTCTTTATAACCCTGTCATCTCAGGCAGGTACGAGACAAGCACATAAAAACACAGGATTTGTAAGGGCAGAACCTCTGGAGAATTGTCCTGAGAAATAGTCTGTCTTCTCATGTACCTGTTCTGTGAGAACATTTAAGCTCCTGTATACTCCCATTTAATATGTACACACCCATATATAGATCACCAGCCTGGGTGTTGTCTACAAAAAAAAAAAAAGTTGCATGTATAGATTTTGCAGATCAATTCCACTTGATAATCTTGACAGTGCTTGGTTTATGTTACAGCCATCTCCTGCTAGCCTCAGTGCTGCTGAATGATGGAACAAGTTCCTCATGTTGTAATCATTGACGTGATGTGTGCTGTTTGCATTTTCTGAAACTCTATGGTGGGCACATTTGAGAAACAACTGCTCTGCTGTTGTAATTGTTAATATGAAAAATATACTCTCTTCTGCTATTTGCTTCTTCTGAAATGGCAATATTTTTTTCTGAAATGGCGATGTGTTAGCATGCATGTTCAGTTGTGTTCTCTTTGAGAGAAAAATACAGTTGGATCCACAAGTTATTTTCAGGGATCCAGTCCTTTCTTCATACTTGGAACTAGAGTGGCATGACTTTGTACTTACAATCAGTACTGGTAAAGCACTTTAGACAGGCATAGGAAAATGGGGATATCCAACTCTTTCAGCTGGCTGAGACCTGGGAGACCTAAAACAGTCAGTCTCTTTATGTGCAGGAGCCTTTCTTATTTCTCTCTCCCATGCATTATATGAAAAATAACACATTTAATGCTGATAGGTTCTTGCAAGGTCTTTGAAACAATGAGAGGCAATTAAAAATAAGGAACATTTGTGATTCCTGTGTGTGTGCGTGAAGTTTTTGTGTATTCAAGTGCTTCTGCTCATTAAATGCACTGTTTTTCTTTCCATCTGGTAAAACAGTAGTTCTTTTACCGATGTGCTTGTGTTGCAAAAGGAGATTTGTATATTGTGGTGTTAGTAACAATTTGACTATACAGATATGGTCAAACAAGCACCCGTGGTACATTTTAAGAAGACTAATGCAGGATCTTGGGGTTGACAAGGGGTTAAGCTTCTTAATGTCACTTCTCTCTGAAAAGCCCATTGTTCTTAATTTCCATTTAAAGATGTCTCATACTTGAACTGTAGTATAGGTATATATATTTTTATCCTTTATTAACAAAAAGAAACTGATGTTTGAACTACAATTTTTTAATTGCTTCTCTTTTTCTCTGTTTCAGGTTGCATGCCTGGTTGGACTTGATGCTTGATTTGCATGACTCATAACAATCTGTTTCTGGATTTGTCAGTGAGCAGGCATGGCCCACCCAGGGAATATTAATGGAAGTTCTGCAGGTAATGTCCTGTCCTACTGGAAGAAATAACTCTTTTCTGAAAAGAAAAATATTCCTAATTGCTTCTAAGTTTATATTTTAGAACATTTTTCAAAAATAGTTCCTTTTCTCTCTCCTATTTTGTGGACAGTAAATTGAAACCTCTTCCCATCATGTTGTGATTTTCTTGTGAAGGATGTTGGTTATGTTTGGATGGCTGCTGCATGATACTTACTAGCTAATAATTCAATGTACAATTTGCATTCTTGATTATGGCAACAGGTTTACATTGCAACAGAAAAATGAAAACATAATAGGTCTTGAGTTCTTAAAGAATTCCGTATGCAAGACTTGTGTTACCATTATGGAAATATGAGCAGCTAGATTATGTTGCCTAGTAAAGTAGTTTACATATTTCTTTATACAAGTCCTTCATAGTGTACAAATGATATTTGCACAGATATGAGGCACAATGCTTTTATCCTCTTTACAAAATATAGGCCTGTGATTCTAGCATCATCACTGTTTTTTTTCTTGTATTATTTTTAATCTTTGCCTGATGAGAACTTGTGAAGTGTTGAACTTGTGAAGCTTGCATGATATATTTTGTGCATTTTGGTTTCCCAGTGTATTGCAGTTTTGTGGATTTTGGATTTTGTTGTATTTTTATCTTCTGTTGTTTCCCTCTTCATACAAAAAGGAAAAGCAACAGGAAATACATTTGTGTAACTATCCTTAAGCCAGTATAGGCAGCCTGATTTTAGTTCAATGTGGCTCTAGCTTTCACTTGGTTGTTAAAATGTCCCTTAGGTCTTCAAAAATGACTGCTCTAAAGGTCATCTTATTTGAACGGTAAGCAGCCTGTCTTTGTTGTAGAAAAAATCAAGGAGGAGGAAGAGGAAGAAATGGTGATAATGATAGAGGAGATAGCCTGAGAAAGCAAAACCCAAGGCTGGCCTTAAAGATGGACAAATGTGGCACCTATTCTGTGTACTAAGCTCAAGGGGACAGCAAGCTGAGTTTGTTTGTTTGAGCTTGTTTGAGGATACGGTTCACAGTGGGAAAAGTTGAAAGAAAGGAGTAAATGTCCTTAAACACTTTTGTTTGGATCTTGACTCCAAAAATGAACTTCTCATTTTAAAGTAAGTTACTTTTTAAATTTCCAATTTGGTTTCATTTATTCCAGATGAAAATCAAGAGAACATGGTTTTATTTTTAAGATGGACACCATGAAGCACTATTGTGCTTCTAGTGTTTTCAATATATATAACAGTGTACATAATTGTAATATATGTAATATATTGGCAATATAAAGTGGTATATGTGTTTTTAAAAGAAAGCTATATGATGATAGAATATTGAAGATACTCCTTTGAAGATACTTCTGTACAGCGATATTTTTGGCCAGGCCTTGTCTACTGGTCTGTCTGCAATCAACTGTGGTGATATCAAAGGACATATTATATTGCCTTGGATGGAACCAATTGGGCTGCTTCTTCTCTCTCAGAATTGTCTCTTAGCAGGCATTCCACCTGTTCCTTGTAGCACTTGTAAAACTGTATGAAGAAGTGGTACCTGGTTTTGTTGCTCCTTCTTTTTACTTTTGTATGCCATCTTTTAGATCGTAAGCCTTTGAGATGGCCCTGTGTTGTATTTTTTTTAAAGAAAGTTGTCCAACATCTAGAAAGCTTTAGGCTCTTTCTATTAATATTCAGTAACAACCTAAGTTCACTTGGTGTAACTGCAGTGTTGCTGTGCACCAAGCTATCAGCTGATTGTGGTTGTGAGAAAGATAACTTTTGAGAAGGAAGTGAAGTTGTGGTACTGGGTGGCTTAGCTGAAAGACTAAGAAGGAATTACATGGATTTGATGCTTGGCATCTTGAATCTGGAAGCCTATCTGCTAGGTTTATGAAATTTTGTACATAAAGTCAGGAAGTTCAGGAACGTGCACAATCACTAAATTGGTTTCTTTTATATAAGAGGCAAGATACGAAATGTTGGCACAGTGTACAGTTACTCACATTCACTGTAGCTAGCATGTGTGCTGCAGTAAAACAGAGCATTACCTTGTTCTTCCAGCACTCATTCCTCTCCTTTAGCAGCACTAATGACATGTGCTAAAGCTTATGACTTGCATGAATACTGCACAAATATTAAATATTATTAAACACAAAGTGTTTCTGATTTGAAGTTCTCATTACCAGAAGAATGACATTTTTTTCAGCCCAGCAAAGTACTAGTTTGCTTAAAAACCTTGTGTGATCATTTTTGGTCATTTTTGACATCTGCTTTTTTCAGAGTGTGCAACCTTCTTCCCAGTGTCTTTGCATATATTTACTAAGGAGGCAGAGTTTACATAGTTGATGCACTAGTCCTCATACAGAACTGGTAGGTAGTATAGGTAATAGGTAAGTAATATATTAATCATAAATGTCTGTTAAAGAACTTGAATAGAAAATATTAGGATGTACTTGAAAAGGAAGGTGCCCATTTTACATTAAATGGAAAGGTGCAAGGTGGAGGGTCTGTGTGTGTGTGTGTGTGTGTGTTATATTGTACGGGACAGTGGTGACTACAGAGCTTTCTGGAGATGTGTGTCACTGGAAGCGTTCAGTTCTTTTCTCACAAGGATGCTCCAGTGGCTGCATAAATGGTTCTTGTGGCCCACATGCAGCCATATGAGTCCCACCCCTGCTTTAAGTGTATTAATTAGGCAGGAGATGCATTGATTTTTGGCAAGCTGTTCAGAAGGCTTAAGAGGGCTTTTCTGTATGTGATATTGGTTTTTTTCCTTGAAGATAAACATTATTAGTTTGTGGGTATGGATTTGCAGTATAGCAGTCGTGTAGAATATAGTTTGTTCCTCTGTTGAATTTTGAAGTGAAATGTGCCATTTTTTAAAACAATTCACACTCATGTAACTATTGGCAAATAGACTGTGTTAAGTAGTGCGTGTGGTTGTTACGTTTGGTAACATTGCTAACACATGCACTAGTGCTGCATTAGTATTTCTTACAGCAGTCATGCCATCTTCACTTTGTTGCTGTTTTTGAAATGTGGGTGTTTTGAGGTAGTAAACAAAGTTGCTGCTAGAAATTTTTGTTTATACTAATGCATACTGCAGCAAGATGTAAGCCTGTCAGGAGCTAAGGAATTGTTTAGAGGTAGAGCTTCAACCACACCTACTTCATTTTTTACTTATCTATTGAAGCAAATTATTTTAGCATTATTAGCTATCTTTTTTCCCCTTGGGAACCTGCACCTTGTTGTAGGTAGGCACATTATAATTAAGAAGGTAAGTGGTGCATCTGTGGTTGTGACCCTGTGAATAAGTCAGCATGGCCAGTATTGCTCTGGGAGTGACTTTTTTGAAAAGTGCCCAAATGAAATGTTTCACAGTGTGCTGTAGCTTAAAGATTGTTGGCACTTGCTTTACTTTATACGCCCTTGAGCTGTTAGTTGTAACGTGTTACGCTTGGTTTTTTGTGTGCCTGTTTGTTTAAATCACGAGCATTTCATAATAGTGTTGGATTCCAAGGCACGTTTGGTATTGTTACTCTGCTGCACTGGATAAGAGAGTCCGGTCTTGTTACAAGCAACAACTGGGCGTTGAGAGAACATTGAAACAGGTTTCTTAATTGCTCTGTGTTCAAGGAATGAGAAGAGAAATAGAGATTCCCAGCCACCACTGAAGTACCTTCACAGTGTACTGGGAAGAAGAAAAGAACCAGTGTATGTTTGCTTACAAATCTTCTTGTTGGAATCTGTGTTATCTGAGACATTGTTTTTGTCTTGGAATGAAAGATGTAAGTTACTTGAACTGCATAGACTGAGTGCTAACTTTATGGCAGTGAATGCTGAGGCTTCAGTTATGTGTTTGGGAGCAGCTTTCCTTGTTACTTTTGTGTAATTTTCTGAAATGTTCTAGCCAATGGAGAATATACGGATTAGAATGTCCAGGATGTGACGCTAAGAGGTGCTGGATTTATTGTTGACACTTTCCTCCTGTGTGCTTTATCTGTGTGAGAATATAATATAATGGTGTAGGGAAGGTGAAGCTTGGTGGGGTTCTGGGTTGGTATTAAAATCTGGAGTTCTTTTATTCAAGTAAACTGTTTATAAAATCAGCTGTGTAATAGCTGTGCTTTCATATATGTCAAATGAATGCGTTTGAAATAGCTTTTGTACCGAGGTCAGCTTTGTAGTTGACCTGTAGAAAAGCTTCAGTAACCCGCCTAAAGATATTAATGTTTGGTTAACAAATGAGTCACTTTTTAAAATTATCTTTTTAAACCAGTCTTGTCACTATCATACTTAATATAGTTTGAAATGGGCCACTGCAGTCAGCTTGAACTTTAATGCCTTCGCATAATGGTGGAACAGGGGAAAATCCAAATGGACTTACTCTCTTATGTTCAGTTTATCTATTTAAGACATATACCTGAAATAGTGGATATTGATTATTTTTCTTGAAAGTGTTGTTTGCTGGCAACTTCAGTCTTGAATTTCTTTAGAATTGCTATAATATCAGTGTTATAAGGATTGTTTTACCTTGTGTCCTATTAAACTTCTCTTGCTTTTTCCCGATTGCTCCCCACAATGCAATCTATACAAATTCAAGCCCTGTTGGTTATCAATTTGCATGGCTTCATCTTATATCACATGCAGGGCCTGTCCTATCAATAGGCAGGGTGAGGCAACTCAAGAGATGATGGAAGCAGTGGTAGTGATCTTCCTTTGATTCTTTTTGTTACTGTGTACATTGCACAGATGTCTTCTCCTGCTAATCTGCTCCTTTCAGGTGTGATAGAGAAAAGCAATGTGTCACCAGTGCTGAAGTAAGACTGATTACTAGCCCAGTCACTTTGTGCATATGAGATGGGAGAGGGGCAGCAAAATGTTGTAGGATGATTCTGAGTGTGCATATCATCAGACTGATAACTTACTGCACAAAGGAGGAACATTCTTTTTACATGAGTATAACACTCCTCTTTCCCTCCTTTTATAGTCTGAACTGTTACAACTAAGCATTCTGTAATCTTGTTTGACATAAGGAATAGATTCTGCATAGAGAAACCTTTGCTAACCTAGTGACTTCTAGAGGTTTTGGACTATAACTCCCAACATCCTCCTGCTAGGAATGTGATGGACTTGTAGTCCAAAACATCTAAAGGGTTCCATTGGGGTTAGGGCAGGCTGGTTTTCCTGAGACAAACCTAAAGGTAATTTGGAAACAGGGAGGGCTGTGTGCTGAACATCTCTATGCATTTATTTCCCCTATTGTGCTCCTTGAAAAGACAGCAGGCCTTTGAGAATAAGGAGGCCTGGACACCTAGGCAAAGGGATAGCAATAGGCCAGGGAAGAGAACCCTGGGCTATGAGAGTAAACTGGCCAAGGCCAGCCCCAATTTCAGATATCTCACTCCCTCAGAAAGCTCCCAGTACCTGGGGGTGCAGAACCTCCTTTCCAGTGCCAGTAGGCCTTCATTGTTGAAAAGGTCAGTGGTGCACAGAAAAGTTCCATTGTTATTCCTGATCACTGTTTTTAGTTTTTAGTTTAAATTTTTCTGTTTTTCTGTAAGACTTCCTAATAGTCTAGTAATGATTGTCTAGTTGGTGAGTGGAACTATTTCCCAGTCACATGTCACAGGTTGTTCACCTTTAATAAAATAATGTACACTGCCCTACTTATAGTTTTTCTTGTTTTGTTTTTTTAAAGTTTGTGTTTTAAGTTAATATTGTGGAATCCAGTGCACCCCAAGATAGACTCTGTTTGACTCCAATAGCAAAGGATATAGTGTTGTATTTTTTAAAATTAGCACACAAAAATTACAAATACATTACTTGTTTTGCTGTGTTTTTGCATTTGTGAATGGCATGATCTTGCAGCTCTTGAACAATCCTTGGTATTGTAAAGAAACTGTCTATTCCCACAATCCCTGTCACTGAGTTTAAACCACATGTTCCCAAGGAACACCAGTGGGTTTTGTTATTAAATTTGTTTCCACATTGATCCAAATAAGGACATACTTAGGCAAAAAACAAAAAAGCAAACAAAAAACTTTCATGTGTAAAAACATAAAAAAGAATGCTGCTAAATCTTCTCTTTTCTGTTGGTTTTGATCTGTGGGCACTGTTATAAGGTATTAAACTGTAGTTCAGAGATGAATCTTGAAAAGCTGTTCTGTAATATTTATGGAAGTGGCATGGCAAATAAAATCACACCACACAATAAAATTCACAATAAAATGGTAGCCTAAGGACTGGTGTAGCCAGTGTAGTGTTTATTGAAATCTTAGAGGTCAACTAAGTTGCATCGACCTGCTTTAAACCTTATGGTACAAACCTTCCCAGTAATAGAAGAGATCTAGAACAACCTCTTTCCATGTAGACCACCACTGCCATGGGCTGTTGAGCATACAAATATTGGGAAAGCTTCTTTTTAAGACAGCATTCACATGTCAGTTAAAGTCCAACATTTTAATGGAATTTGACTTTATGTGGTGATGATTCTAGCATAAAAAGAATAAAGTCAGATGTAAAAATGATGTACAGAGCATGATAGGTTATAGAAGTTACATTTTAAATGGATGAGTTATCCTCTGGATAAATTCCCCCAAATTAAGTAATTCTACTTACAGATTCTCTCAAAATCAAGTAATTCTACTGACAAATGAACCATTATAGGTGTGAAAGCACTTCTACTAAGCCACTAAAAGTATAGGAAAATTGCAATTTACTTTAGGTAGAAATCATAATGTACAACATTCTCTTACAATTATGTGTGATCTTTTCTTTAACCAGAATTAATTTTCATTTTCTTTCACTAATAACTAATGAAATTGTATCTATTTAATCTGGGAGTTTAACGTTTTCCTTGAAGAAGATTCAGAAGTGTGATGGTTTGCCTCCTTCCTCATTCTTCCACCTATTGTTGCACTTTCAAATGTTTAGGCTTTCAAGAAAGTATTTCCCCCTGCTTTGGCTGCTGTCCCTCATTAAACCATCCCCCCCAATCCCGCTTTTTTTTGGGCTGCTTTTCATTCTTTGATATCCCTGGGAATTGATGCTGAATTACAAAACTGAAGCATATACACGCCTATAAGGATTCCAAAAGCATAGTGGTATATCAATCAACTTCACAGTACTTCTAAAAATAGAGCCATGAAAACATCTCTTGAGAACTAGTTTCAGGCCTCTCTTAAAAACTTCAGTTACAGAATACAAAACAAACGCTACTTTAAGTAACTGCCACATGATTTGGAGATCCTGTAGCAAGTGCTAAAAACAAAGGTGGCTCTTTTGGCCATTAGAAATTATTCTGAAATTCATGGAGGTGTAATACTTTGATTAGTTTATTCAAAAAGGCACAGATACATATAAGCCAGCCCTTAAGATCTCTTATTCAGGTAAGATGTTACAGCTTTTCCCAGAGTTAGTTCAGATGAAACTTAAAACTGTCGCGTCATCTACTGAAGCGTCTTTTTGAATGTCTCTGGATCCCTCCCCATTATGCCTCAGGAAATTATGCAGACACAATTTGATGACTTCAGCATTAAGTAAGTTCATTTTCCTTTAGGTTTTTTTGTAACATCTTGTCTGATGAAGAGATCATGATGGTGAATATTTTGGAATCTAATTAATGCTGTTCGCCATTGCCAGTAGTGTATAAGATATCCTAGACTCTCTCCTCTAGCTATGAAGTGACAGGATTCTATGATTCATAGGCAACTTTCATATTCTGAGGAGAAGTGTCAGTTGTGTAGTACACATGATGCCACACCAGATTTCAGCTTTTGGAGGTCTGCTGCTTTGATGCTTAAAATTCAGCTTTACAAACTATTGAGACCAGTAGAAGTTTGCTACATAGACCACTGCTGAATATAAATCCAATCCTAGCCTGGGAGGACTGATTCAGATGACAGATGAGTACAGATGCAGATGGCAGATGAGTTCAAAGTACACAATCTAGTTTCCATCCAGAGGCTAAGAACTGGAGGAAGCTGTAGATTCTTGGGCAGAGGATTATTTGTGGATGCTTGAAATGAAGGCCATCTCCATCGTCTTCCACACAGTGCTGCAAAGGACTGTTGACCTGTGAAATAGACGACATGCTAAATATACTTGCCCCCAAATTATAGGTCTGGTTTCTGAAATGTTACCACTTCCTTTGTACTTTATACTTTATGCTTTCTACTTTTCCTCCATTTGCTAGCTATTTCTCAAAGAGAACTATTTATGCAATGTTATGTACTGAATGAATTCCATAGGCTAGAATGAGGGCTGGGAGAACACTCATCTTGCCTCCAAGGATGGAGTTGAATTGGTTGTAATTCTGTAACATGGTAGTAAGAGAACAGCTAGTGCAGTATGATAACTGATTTTATGATGCCTCTGGAAACAATATCTCATATTTTCTACTGGAATTAAATTGAGTCTGAGCCTTCTAGATCCTATGGTACAGAGTGTTGTGGATCCTATGTGCATATTTATTCAGAATCAAGTCCTGTGGAGCTCAGTTGGGCTTATTTGCAAGTGAGGGTGCAAATAGGGTGAGAACACATATCTGAACAGATGCCTGGGCAAAGATGGAGCTACACCAATGTACAGTGACTTTTTGGATATAGATACAGACCAAGGGAAGGGGCAGACAAGAAAGAGATATGAATGCATTGAAGCTTGTACTGGATATTCTTTCAGAAATTATGGTATCTGTCTAATTGTTACTTCCAACTAGTGAACCAACAATTAATGGAAACTTGGTAAGTAAACACAAATGTTGGTTTCACTAACCTGCATTTGTGTTTAGGCCAAATATTTATTAACAGTGACTTAAATCCAAGAGTATGTAGATCCACAAGAAGAATAGGATTTGTGCTTGTAATTCTGTACTTTAGGTAGAAATCATAATGTACAGCGTTCTCTTACAGTTATGTGTGATGTAGCCCCTTGACTAGATGGACATCCCTCTAAAGGCTTGTTTAGCCCCTGGTGTTTTTTAAAGAGTGTTGCCTATGGTGCAAATGATGGTTCTGCTCTGAATAAAACAAGCCAGGTAGCTCAAGAATTCAACAATCAATCCTAGCACTTGATTACATGTTATACACAAACAACTTAATCTCCCCATGCAAAAAATCCTGTCACTGTTTCCCCATTTTACCAAACTTGTCTGTTGTCTCCCAAAACTCAGTTAAAGGTCTGTGATGTTACTTTCTATGGTTTTAATCTTATTCCTTTGCATTATTATGAAGCCAAGAGGAATAGGAGCGAGATTGTGGTTTAAGCTAATGTAATTATTTACTGTCTTCACTGCTTGTTTTCTGAAGTTCCTAGGTAGTCAGATTATATAATTAAGCTCCTTCTGTACAGAAAATGCTGTTTTTCTTTCACAGTACTGGAACCAAGTGCTGTTCTTACACAGATGACAGAAATGTTGAAATGCAGTTCCCTTGCTCATTTAATGTTCAGGGTTTTCTTGGTGCCTTGCAAATAAGTCCACAGGATTTACTGATCCTACAGTCTAACTTTTTAGCTCACATTCCCAGCATGCCTACGTTGGCCATATCTGGTTGGCTGATAGCCTAAATGGAAAGGGAAAAATGCTTTTTTAAAGAATTAATACACACACACACACTTTCTTGTATATATAATATGGAAGAATTATTGGTCACCTGAGTCTGCATTTCCCTCACTACAGGGGACTAGGTGAGTAGATTCCTGGACCATGTCTAATGGAAATTCCTCCACCATCTTCAGAGACTAGGTTAAGTCATGATTTTCTTTTTTTATTAAAACTATTTTTATTTTAAAATATACCATAGATTTGCTGTTACTGATTACCATATCAGGCATTTGGCAGTTTATGTCGCTGTAAAAACAAAATAAAGAAACCTAAACCTCACTATACGGGCTGTAGTCTTTGTGATACATATCACAAACTATGGCTGGGCAATACAACACATAAAAACTGGAATAGGAGTAGTGTGGTCTCCACTGCTTGTGTCTCCATGCACAACATTTGAAGATTATTTTCCTTAGAAACTGACCTAGGCAAATATTTTATCACATCTTACTAATTTACATCTGGTCAGAGTAAGCCCACCAGGAGCTAGGTAGGAGTACAGTGGATCCTCCACTTTCATGGTTTCAGCACTCACAGGTTTGATTTTTCACAGGTGACTTTATTTATTTAATTTAGTTATTTTAAACAATTCATACCCTATATGCCTCTGCCACAGGGGAAAAAAAGTTCTCTCTAAGAACCTGTAGGTCCTCCAGTATGTTTCTGTGTTCCAGTTCTGCCAGAAGTGGACCATAGAGTTGCACTGGAAGACTTAGAGATTACCAGAGAGAACACTTCTCTAGGCATTGCTGGGTCTTCCAGTGTGACTCTATGGCCCATTTCTGTCTGACATTAACTGTAGAATTGTGGAGGAGGACCTAGAAATTCCTAGAGAATTGTTCTCAGATTTTTTTTAAAAAAAAGCATTTGCGATTTTTATTTTTAGCCATTTTTTTCCCCACTTTTGTGAAAGTCTTGTGCCCCTAACCCCTGCAGAAATGGAGGGCTGACTGTATTCAAGAACCAATGTAGCTCACTGGCTACATTGTAACCCTACAGCATACTTTAATTTCCTTTCTCCTTCTAGTTTAGCGGGATAGGGCCTCACTGAGAGCTGGATTAACAGGAACTTCCACTTCTTTTCTTGACTCTTCAGCGTTCACCTACTGACCTTCTGCTAGATTGTCTTGTTAGTAGCTGTTCTTGAAGCAGTCAAAAACACTTTGTGTACACTATCTGTTCTGTAGTTTCTATCATCTGTTTCTGAGTCCGAATGAAATCCCTTTAGGATATCTCAGAGCTTGGAATAATTACCTTTTGGAACTAAAATTCTCAGTGGCCATGCTGACTGAGGGATTTTAGGAGTTGTAGTTCAAAATGTTAACTTTTCCAAGCTCTAGAATATGTGGAAAGCAACCTGGAACCATGTGGAGAGAGCTGCTAAGTGCCACATGCTTCACACTGAGTCTCCTGCAAGGATTCTTTATCTTCTTGCCACCTGCAAGAGACAGCAAGGATGGTCTAGTGCAGAGCTTTGCAAACTTTTTATGTTGGTGATACATCTTTTAGACATGCATCATTTCATGACACAGTAATTCAGTTTTACTAATAAACCAGAGGTTAAACGGTGCAATGGCATGGGAAAAGGCAGCCCCCTCCCACCCTTTCCTGGCTCCCTCCCATCGCTCTTGCCAGGGAAAGGCCCCGACGAGAGCGACAGCAGTGGACCAGGCTCACGTGAGGGGCTCTTTCTCATCCAGGCAAACCACCACCTCCTCCTTCTTGCCAAGAAACCCCATGAAAGGCATAGGTCAGAGTTGACTTGAAGGTACATAGCAAAAACACCTTCAACACACCAACACACTACAGGTGGCACACTAATGTGCCATGACACACCATTTGGAAAGCCCTGGTCTAGTGGCTTGAGTATTGGACTAGAGATCTAGGAAAGCAGGGTTCAAACCCCCTCTCAGCTATGGAAACCTACTCAATGACCTTAGGCAAGACTGTGTTCTCAGCTTTGGAGGAAGACAGTGGCAAACCACCACCTCCTCCTTCTTGCCAAGAAACCCCATGGAAGGCATAGGTCAGAACTGACTTGAAGGTACATAGCAAAAACACCTTCAAGTCTCTGTATCAGTAGACTGTTCTGACTGTAGTAGACCTTAATATCACTGTTTTCATGAGTGCTGGTATGAGTTCAGATGTTTGATATTTGGTGTAATAGAGATGTTGAAAGAAACAGATCTGTTAGGGTGGGGATTGTCATTTAACTTTGTCCCTTTTCCCATTCCTCATGTGTCTGTATTTTCTTGTTTACTCTAGTTCTGTGAGGCAGCTTAAAAATTAATCTGAAGATCAAGTTAACCAAAGATTTGAATACCACCTTGTTTTCTCTGCAAAAGACCAGAGTCTGACTAGGGCCTTTTCAGAGTTTATTATAACAGATCATGTTTACTGTCTTTCTTACTCTTTTTTTAAAATTTATTTTTATTAAATCAATGTTCAAATATATAAAAGAGCAAAGCAAAAGTGAAAATTGTAGGAAAAACCACCAAAAGCAAAGTATATGTATAAAATATAAAGAATAGTTCCACTCATATATCTGAAAATTAGAATACACTTAAAAATAGTGGTCAATTATATAATATAACAAAAAAGAGAATCTAGCTATCTATTTACCTGTATATGTGTGGATATACATAAAAGCTTAATTGTTTAGTGGTTAATCCCAATATAATATCCTCATATTCCTATTCTTATGTACTTCCATACGTCTCCATAATTCAGTTTATAATCGACACTTCTATCATTCCTCACTTTCCTAACAAATATGAGACTTAATAATCATATACTATATAATAGTGGAAACTGCATGTATGGTATCTGCCTTTTTAAACAATTGATTATCATTCTAATTTTCTTACAGTTTATGTTTCAATCTGTATTTCATTTCTTCTGCAAAGAATAAGGCAGTATGTTATCTAAAAGAGTGGTCTTGACCTTTAATCATGGTGTAAACTATAAAGCTTCTGTTTCTTATTTTAATTTCTTGTTTATGTAGTTCTCAATTATGTTCCAGTTGTCCTCTCTTTTGCTTAGCAGTTTCCCTTTTAACATCAGAGTCATTCTATCAAGATCTTTAAACTCTATGAGCTTTATCAGCCAATCTTCTATCTGTGGGATTTGTTCGTTTTTCAATCATTTAGCATATATAATTCTGGCCACAGTGGTCAGGTACATAATTATTCACCTTTTTTGAGTTTTATAGATATGTTCAGTCTGTGAAACATGTTTAGAAGGAAAAGTTCAGATAACAATGGGTTATTTATTTGCAACATTTCTGACATTGTTTCCTGAATCATTTTCCAATACTTTTTAGCTAATGGGCAGGACCACCACATATTATAAAAGGTTCCGTTTTCTTTCTCACATTTCCAACAATTATTGCTTTTTGTCTTATATATCTTGTTCACCTTCACTAGATCGAGATACCATCTATGAATCATCTTCAAGTAGTTTTCTTTCAGTAGTTGAGCTGATGTAAATTTCTGTGTATTTGCCCGTCTTTTTCCCATTGTAGTTCATGACCAATATTTTGTGCCCACCTGATCATGCAATCTTGAATTTGTTCGGATTCTAGTTCTCTTTCCAGTAAGATTTTGTAAAGTTGTGATGTTAAATGTCATTCTTACCCTTTTTAACAGATGCTGTGGCATACATTACACAATTAATTGCAGTATCTGAAGTTGTCCACAGAAAGATCAGAGAGTAGGAGAACAAAGCCTAGTCTGTGCACCTTAGGAGTGCAGTAAGCACAAACTCATTGCCCTGTAATGAATTACTTTCATATGACACATCTCCCACTCCTTTGTAGCCTCAGCTTGGTTTGCCACTTGAGCAAGCTACTCCTACTTTTTCTTCCTGACAGCTGCTTTAACTTTCTCCATACCAAGCAGCTTATCTCACAAAGTTCTCCTTGCCTAACATCCATCTCTAACTTCCTACTTTGTTTCTCTTCTCCCCCTTCCCGGGCAGTCTTGGGATTCCTGGGCTCTCATTTTCTGGAAGGTCATCAGTATCTAGATCTCCTGATGATTAGCAGATGTTATGTGGGAGGGGAAGACTGAACGTGGGAATGCATTGCCCATTATTAAATTTTCTCATATGCATTCTGCATATTAAGTGGATTTACTTCTTGGCAGCTATTCTTGCAGTTAATGAATTCAGGAATAACCTGCTCTCCTGTCCTTAAATATACAGGTGTTCTTGTGAGATCATGGTTATATGATTTGTAAACTGCAAAGCCAGCTTATTCTAGAAACTGTCTACTTTCTCATGTCTTCATGCTTATCTGCCAGTAGCATCCTTTTATTAATGTTTACATCAACAATCAAAGAATTGTAAGAAGGTAATCTGTTCTTTGAACCAAGTGTGTTTGTACTTTGAAGCACAATCTTTACAGACTCTAATCTGATGTCCTCCATTTGTGTTGGACTATAGCTCCCATCACTCCAGTTGGCATGGCCAATAGCAGGATTCAGTACGATATAATGGTTGTTGTTGGACTGGAACTTGGGGAGACCTTGATAGCAATCCCCCATTCAGTCATAAAAATTGCTGGCTGATCTTCCTGAGTGAGGATAAATTGAGGAGCAAGAAAGCTGTTAATGCTGTCATGAGATCATTGCAAGAAAGATAGGATATAAACTAACTAACAAACAAACAAATAATACCTTAATTTTTTTTGTATTGTATTTTATACCCCACTAATATGAATCCAGTCATGGATATCTTTCAAAGTTAGCTAGTGGGCATATTTATAGAGATATATTCTCTACTTTGTGAAGCAAATGAGGTTTCCAATGTCCAACATTTTCTGCTTTGGAAAATTACTATGATCCCTCTCTACTAAAACCTCCTGATGCACCAATTAATCATCCATCTATATACACTGAACCCTTTGTTTACTTCAAGCAGATTAGATTCTCCATCCCTAAAGAGCTCTTCACTATCCTTGTTTTTGTTTTTATTGTAAATAGTAGGTGGCTGTGTTTACTTGTCTCCACAGAAAGTCTAAGAGAGTAGAAACAAGTAATCGGTATCAATAGGCTTTAGTTCTCCATATGGCCAAGTAATTTATCTGGAAAAGAAATACTGTAGGGAAGATGCTCTTAACCCTTTTAAACTTCAGTACATAGTGCAAGATAGTTGAGACCAAGGATTCAAAAAATAATATGAGTGATCATCTTCCATTCCAGTGTTGATAAAGAAATTGCTTTGGTCACTCCATTTGATGAAAAAAGGAAAAAAAATATAAGCAAAAATGCTCAGAATCCACCTGTCAATATGGGGGATGTGTGGGTTGCTGTAGTCCAATAAAATAACCTTTCCAGGTTCTTTCTCTGAGTGGCTGTTTATTTAGGAACATTAGTCTCCAGGAGTTTTTCTTCTTTAGTAGTTGCCCCCAGTGTTGTGAAATGCCCTACTTCAGAAATTCTACTTAGCTCCGAGCCTATAGCTCCTTAGCCTATTGGACATTCACCTCCGAGCGTATGTCTCTTTGTGGAGACAGCCAAAAACATTCTTGTTCCACCAACCCTTTCAAACTGAGATTGTGGCTTGGGTTTCATTGTGCTAGTGTTCAACACTGAAGTTGGGCTCTGGGCAGCAGTTTAGAGCAACTCAGCAGCGACTAGCCTGGAAGAATATTTGGATTAGAGGACAGATCAGAAGGTGAGGGCAAGACATGGCAAGAGGTGGACCAAAGATCATGCTAGAAACATAAAGTATGGTAGAACTTGTTGCTCGAGTAAAGTTCAGCTACAAGAAAGAGCACTTTCTACTCTTTCAATAGGAGGCAACCTGATCTGGAGCAAGTCCTGGTCTACAGTGTTTTTTGCTAAAAAGTTGTCACTTGCAGTTTACAAAATTTTTTTATTTATTTTTATTTATTATTTATTTGTATCCCGCCTCTCCATATGGATCGAGGCGGCGAACAACTTACAAATAGCATGTATTTTGATACATTTTTCTATACATGCCCCCAACAAGCTGGGTACTCATTTTACCGACCTGCGGAAGGATGGAAGGCTGAGTCAACCTTGGAGCCCAGCAGGATAGAACTCACAACCTTGTGGCTTGCAGTACTGGCATTTAACCACTGCGCCACCAAAGGCATTGTATAGAGTAGTTGTGTGCACTTCCTTTTCTCTGGTCATTTCCGCACTAGCCTGTTATAGCGCGACGATTCTACTTTCAACATCCTCTGGAATCCTGGGGTTTGCAGTTTCGGGAGGGGCCGGCCCCAGGATTCCAGAGGATGTTGAAAGTGGAATCATTGCGCTATAACAGGCTAGTGCGGAAATGGCCTCTCTCCCACTGCCTTCTCAGGCTTGTTTAGTGGGAAAAAAGTGGTTCTTGGTGGTTGCTCCCAGACTTTGGAACTCCCTCTCTAAGGAGGCTAGAATGATTCCCTCTTTGCTCTCCACCCACCGGCAAGTAAAAGCATTCTTATTCCATCATTCTAGAAACTGAAATGGGCTTTCAGTGCTGTGCTGTTTTGTTGGTTTGTATGTAACCTTTTAATAAACTTTAATGGTTTTAATCTTACAAATTGTTTATTTCTTTTGAAAGTAACTTTTATATTTATACTTTTTATTGATTTATTAATCTGCATTGTTTTTAATACATTGTAAGCTCCATTATTGGGAAATGGGAGGGATGGTGATGAAATGAGGATACACAGAGAGACTGCAGTTATGTGTTCAGCCACAGAGGTTAGTGGCCAACAGTTCCAGACAGTAATATTCAGTTAAGTTATTGTTGATCTTAGTCTGGTTTTTAAGATTGCAATCTAAGTGCATTGCTGTTGCATCTTGTGCTGTAAACTGTTCTGAGGACAGATAAGAAGTGGAGTGGAAAATCAGTTAGTAAATATTTTAACAAGGATTGTCAGAATAATATTTTTGTTGTGTGCCTTCAAGTCATTCCCAATTTATGGCAATCCTAAGAGGAACCTACCATGGGGTTTTCTGGGGGCTGAGAGTGTGCGATGTGCCCAAAATCACCTAGTGGATTTCCATGGGAAAGTGGGGGATCGAACCCTGGTCTCTAGAGTTGTAGTCCAATGCTTGAACCACTGCACCACACTGACCCTACAGAATAATGTATTTTCCACTTTTTATTTGTCTTCAGGATAGTTTACAGCATAAGTTACAACAGCAACACACTTAAAATACCTCTATCTACAGTGCGGTGCAGTACTCAATCAATAGTTGCCTATATTAATTCATTTATTACAGTAACTCCCTAGATCTTAAGTGTAACTCAATTCACTTCATAAATCCTTTCAATTTACATTTGTGGCCTGATTACTCTCAGAAGAGGAAGTGGAGATATTACTACTTTCCTTTAAAGCTATATTGTATATCTTAACTCTGGGACTTCTGTAATTTCTCCCTAGAAAATCTGTTTCTGTAGTTCAGCTCAAACTTGCTCTACTAGGTTTGCTTTTTAAAGTTTAGTCTACAGTGCTCCTCTGATAGGATTGTAAAAGATACTCTCAGATTTTTTTATCCTCAATGAGAAAGGGTGTCATAATCAGCTACTGGGATTTTTCATATACAGGGACTTTTTATTTTTTATTTGGCAGAAAACAGTTTCTGTGCAAAAACAGTTTTAAAAGAATAAACCTACAGAATGTATGCGTTGGGGTACAGAGTAATTGTTAAATTTGGTCTTGTGAAATTGTGATGTACATTTTAATTCTTTTTTTAAGTATGCTTTTCATAAAGAATTTGACTGAACATGGTGTGCCTCTAAAAAAACTTTATTAAGAGTTCTGCTCAAGCCAAGGCCACTAAAAATGTGTCACCAGGTTTTTGGATATATTTTTTCTTAGGCAGCCTTTTGCTTGAGACTCTAGACTTTGTACTCCTTCACATCAGCTGACCTAAATAGCTAATTATCTACTAAAACAAAACAGATGGGTTAATTTCCTTTCCTAATCAGCATTATGGACAAAAAGATCAAAGAGATTTTGTTAAGAGTGTACAGTAATAGTTTTATGATACTGTAAAAGCAGGACATCTTGGCCTGGCACACAACTAAGCTGATAAATGTAACAATATTCTGGAGCTAAAATGCACATATAGGTAAACCTCATTGCTGAGTGAACCAGTGAAGACTTATTTCAAATATTTTTGCACTTTAAAATTCCAAAATTCAGAAAGTGAAGTCGCCATATTTTTGGCCACATCCTTTAACCAAATTGTTTGTGTGTGCTGCAAGCACAATAAAGCCTTTATTTTTAGCCTTCAAATTACAAGCTGAACTAGATAAACTCAGGCAACAAACAGACTGACTGTGGCATAGGGAACCAGAATTATTTGCGTGTGGATTCTGGTTACAAAAGAGACAGTTATTTTGTCCAGATTATTTCAGTGGGTCTTTCTTTGCCTGTGATTTGAGATAAAGTCTAGAGGGGCAGTAGAGAGGAATAGGGGAACGGAGCCTCACAGCTTTTTTTTTCCTGTCCTATCTGACTTGCCTTGTTTGACATGATCAGAGAAGTGTAACTTTTCATGGCTCACATGATATGACCTTGTGCCACAGACCTGTTTCTCCCTGCCCCTCAAAATTAGCTCCTTCAGAGCCGTAATCTTCAGTGTTTGCCTCTGTACTGAACGATGCAAGGAATGGAGGAAGAATTGGACTTGAACTCCATTAGCTGAGCCTGGCAGGCAGAAGAGTTTTTTTCCTCAGGAAATTCCAAATGAGTATAAATAAATTCTCTGTAGCAAGCCCTGGGCTCCTTGCCTGCTTATGTGTCAGAAGTACATATTCCGTTTAAGGCTGAGAAAGTCTGCCTCAGATCTCACTTCCTGCAAGCAAAACATTACAACGCTCTATACTCCCTTCTTCACAGAATCGTAAGTAGGGTCGCCAGGGGGAGGGGAGGGGGCTAAACTTTAGCTGGCTTTAAATTCAGGATCAGCTTTTGGTTCTGTGTAAATGTCCCCCCAGAAGAACAAGTTGTTCACATGTAATGCTGGCTATTTACTTTTCTCACTGTGACTGTGACTTTTTAACATAAAGATGTCACTGTTCTCTCACACAAAGTAGCACTGTGTTAGAATAATGACCAAGAAAAAGTTTCTGTTTATAATTTACCTCAACTATGGCCAAACATATCGTTGTTTTCAGAAATTTCCAGTGGGGGTGGGTGGATAGACATGCTAAAACAACAAAGATGTTTGTATCACCTTAAAAGGTATACAGATTGCATTAGGGAAAAACATTTGAGAACTACAAGCCTAGTTTAACATAGCTTTTGTTTTTGTTTTTGTTTCTGTTTTTGTTTTCTTTTAGATGAATATATGAGTTTGTGTTGTATGCACATACATTTCTTTCTTTTTAATGGTTTTCATTCCCACCGTTAGCTAGAGGGGCGCACAAATGCCATTTGTATCTGGATGCAATATCTTGGAACTGGAGATATGCCGGAGTCTGTCTTCCAGGAGTCTGGAATGTGGCAATGGAGATTAAAACATTTCTGTTTTAAAGCATTTGTTGAAGTTTGTGTAGGCTTTAAGTCTGTTGCATATTTAAGTCTGTTACGTAGTAGTGTGTGGGGAGTTGGTTGATTTTTCTGCTTTCTTTGTTTCTTAAACCTAATCAGTCGGGGTAAGCTTTCTGAGCATACAGGAATGAGTTTTGGATTTATTTGCTTCACACTTTTTTCTTTTCTAAGGTAAGTCTGTTTGAGCATGTGGTATTTGCTTGGATAATGAATAGCTTATGTTATAAACCAGCAAACATTCCAACATAGCAAGACCTGACTAAGGAATCTGTTTACATTTGTTCACTTTGGGGAATAACCGGAGAAGAGAAGTCTGTTTTGAAATTATAAAATAACTGACCTGGATAGAGGCATAAGCATATGCCCAAAAGTCATGGCCCAGAACACTTTTATGTTGCTTGGACATTCATTTGGAATATATCGTAATTAGCCAAATATGGTGTATTCTGTGGGATATTTGGGTGCCCTTCAACCTGTGTGATGATGTTTCCAGTATGCTCTTCCCATAGAGCGTAACACTATTCTCCTCCTTCTTTCTTTAGTACACTTTCTTAATGCAAAATCGAATGCCAAATTTTGCACCAAAAAGCATTTTAAGAATTATCTTAGGCACATAGTATGTTTCCTAGGAAGGAGAGATTCTAGTTCCAGGATTCTACAGCTTCTGGAAAGAACTTGTTATGGCTGTGTTATTTCTAAGAGGGAGGAAATAACGCAGGGATTTCTGTGTGTGATTGAACAAGCCTTATAGCTGCTTTTGTGCAGTGGTTCTCAAACTCTGGTCCTCTTGGACTTCAGCTTGCAGAAGGCCCAGCCAATATTGCCAGTGTTCAGGCATTCCGGAAGGTGAGATACTAAACATCTGGAAGGACCAGTGTTTGAGAACTACTACAGAAGTGGGTCCATGAATTTGTTTACTCTTTACCAAGTTAACCTTTGTATTATGTGTCATCTTGTGTTTCGTTTTTAGTGCTTTCTATAGTGAAGAGGCAGAATCTCAGGGGTTTTTTTGGGGGGGTATGCAAAATGTTGAGGACAAAGTATCCTTATTCAGGGATTCACAGTGAATGAAATCAAGGAGGAAGAGAGCATCTGGAGAGCAAGTGTCCACTGTGCACACAGACTTCCTATGCTGTTGGAAACCCTGATGCTTCAGACTACCAGTCTTCACATAGGGAGAAATGAAGGAGGGGTTGAGTTTACTGCATTCCTTCTAGCACTGCGCCTTGTGTGCTGATCTGCTGGTTGCAGATGCCTCATTAGGATTTATATCTTCTTCTTTTTTTCCTCAATTGCTTCTCAGATACTAGTCATCTGAGCTTGTTTTGTTCATATTTTGAAGTATGAGCAAGCCTTTTCTCTCTTGTGCAAGGAATGAGGAGCGAAAGTCCATTTTGTTGAATTCCTTTCATACCTTGTCCTCAGACTGTATTTGGAGAAAATAGAAATTTTAAGTGCTTGCTGCATAAATGGTGCATTAACGTCATTTTCCAATTTCTCATAGTTTTTATATTTAGACTGAATAAACAAGAGGGGCAGCATACTAATCTTGCTTCCTTTCTCATGTTTGTAACTCTTCTTAAGTGAAGAACTACCTGAAGAGCCCTTCCATGTATGGAGGCTCTCCCTTTCATATGGTTGTTTTTCATGTGATGGAAGCAGCAACAGAAAGGATACTGTTGCTCTCTACATGCTCTCTTCCTCATCCGTTCCACCACCCTTAAAGGTACCTCTAGAGAAGTTAGATTGGCAGCCTCCCTACTTTCTTTTTGCGGACAAGTAAACACCTTTCTATTTTGACTGGTTTTTGATGCAACTTCAAAAGGCCTGTCTTACCTGAACAACACACTGAATCTTGCTTGGTGTGTTGTGTATGTGTTTAATGATACATGTTTTATCTAGTTTTATTTTTTTTAATTGTTTAATCTCATTTTAACTTTGGTATATTGTGAATTTTTAACCATGTGTTCTTAGTTTGTTGTAAGTTGTTTTGCATCTCAAATTGGAGAAAAGGTGGGATAAAAATAATAGCTATTGTACTCCCTCTCTTCACATGTTTATTCAGCCTACATCTGAAACAGCTGAATAATCCTAATAATTCTGTGTGACAAAGAGATCACAAAATATAGCAGTACAAGAAAAGATACCATGTCACATAGGCATGGTGTTAAAAGGAGGCTGGAAAGTATACCTCACTGCCAGAAATCTTACTGAAAGATCTGTCACTCATACTGAAGGCTTTCCCACACTCAGGAAACCACTAAAAGCGTCATGGAGCGGATAACTGTAATTGCCCAGATAGTAGCCTACAGAAGTTTGACTTGCAGGGATGGAATGCCTTTCCTAGATGGGCACCCACACATGCTTTGCTTTGCCAAGCAGGGAAAGTAACATGTTCATATTCATATGTTCCTTAACTTACATATAGGCAATTTGAGGAACAGACCTTTTTTATTTGGGAAAGGAGAAGATTCAATATGAAACATAAAAGTGTAAGTCATTCCCAGACTGGAAAAATTAACGTTCCAGGACCTTTCAGTTTAAACTTAGTCATGAAATTGTTGACTGAATATATCTAACTTATTTTTTCCAAGAATTGCTCAGTGTAATGAAGTTCTTTATTTAAAGTATAACTGCTTTACACACTAAAAAAGCAAGAGCAGCCCCAAAAGAATTACACAGCATCTTTCCCTGGTGGTATCCTATTCATTTTACATACAGTCAGGACAATTGCTGAGCATTTACTCTAAAAAGATGCAAAAAATATGGTGAGGTTTTAGTGCTTGAATTTCTTCATCTTATAGAATGCTTGCTTTCACTGTTGCAAAGCAGTCACACGCACACACCGCTAGTGTAGTTCATCCAAATATGGCAAAGGCTAAAAATAAAAAAAAAATCTGAGAGAAGGGGAATATTTCTATTGCCTTTTTAAGTGTTTAAGCACAGCACAACAAATAGTGAGGCAAAACTTGGCAATATTTTCACAAAAACAACTGTAATCAAGTTCAAGAGAAACTGCCAGAAGCATCAAGTCAAAAGGAAAGGTGTCTGTTTGCTAAATGTTCTTTGGCAAAGAAACTCCAAGAGGAAAGGTAGCAGCAAGTCCAAGGCCCTTTTCACACACAGTTTCTGTTACAAGAGGGCCCCTTGAGCATCGCGTGAATGGGAGCGTTGGTCCATACAACGCACTCCCATTCACGCGATGCACACAAGCCTAAAGCGGGACACGGGCGCATTTTATTATTTTTGGCTGGGAGCCGAAAATACTGCGTGGTCACGCAATGCTCCCAGGGCCCTTGCGCACTTACCTGCCATGTGGTGCGTCAGATGAGAGGGCCGGTCGCGCTTCCTCCCCCAGCGCAGTCTACAGTTCCCAGGCTGCACTGCGGAAGGAAGGAAGGGGCGTTCGCTCGTGCGACCAGCAAACAGCTGCAGGAGGCAGAAGGGCTGCCGCGAGCGGCTCGTGCAAACGGCTGCTCGCGCGAGTGCCACGCCCCACCACCGCAACGAAGGTATGGTGCAAAAAGGGCCCAAGAAGTGGAATACTTAACAATATTTTGGAAGATCTTGCTTTCTAAGCAGCAGTAGTTTATAGTCAAAATATATTGTTTGTTTGGCTTCCGGAAATATATGAGTGATTACTCTTATAGATTTGTGTTGCATTGACTGGTTTGCTAGTGCATGGCCCATGTGCGATGGGCTCCAAAAATGCTTTGATCTCTCCCATAACTATATTTGGACTAAATCGTGCTTACTTGAAGGTTCTGCTTGAAAAAGCTGCTGTGAAGGCCACAAGTGTGTCTCATTTAATTAAAAACCCTCTAGTGCTAACTCTTCAGACTGTGAGACAAACCTTATTAAGAAGGAAAATTACTAGGAAAGAAATGTACTTCCTATTTTGTCTCTGTCTCTTCTTCTCAAACCCAAGTCCAGCTTGGATCTTAATAAAAACACAGAAAGCACAGTTTTGAAGGTTGAATTTGTAAACTTCGCTGGTGTAGACACACACCAGCCATCCCAGCCCACAGTCTGAACCTCTTTGCTACTTTGATTTAGGAAATCTTTAGGAAATGATGTTGAAAATGAATATAGGAAACCAGAATATGGGGAATCATAGAATCATAGAAATGTAAGTTGGAAGAGACCACACGGGCCATCCAGTCCCACCCCCTGCCGTGCAGGAACACCCTCAAAGCACTCCCGACAGATGGCCATGTAGCCTCTGCTTAAAAACTTCCAAGGAAGGAGACTCCACTACACTCCGAGGCAGCACATTTCACTGCCGGACAGCCCTGACTGTCAGGAAGTTCTTCCTGAGGTTCAGGTGGAATCTCCTTTCCTGCAGCTTGAATCCATTGCTCCTTGTCCTGGTCTCTGGAGCAGCAGAAAACAAGCCCTCTCCTTCCTCTACATGGCATCCCTTCAAATATTTAAACATGGCTATCATGTCCCTTCTTAACCTTCTCTTCTGGAACTAGATTATGTGGCAGTCTATCCAGTCTAGTAAGTGAATAGGGAATGACAGAATCATATAGCTGGAAGGGGCTTCATAGTCCATCAAGTTGGAAGTTCTACTCAGTGTAGGATAACAAGCTAAACCATCCCCAGCAGGTGGATGTCCAGCTTCTTTTTGAAGATGTCCAGATAAGATGACCTCACTGCTTCTCTAGGCAATTGGTTCCATTGCCAAACTGCTCTTACTGTCAAGAAGTTCTTTCTAACGTTCAGTCAAAATCTGCCCTCCTGTAACTTCAAGCCATTAGACCTGGCACTACCCTTTGGGGCAGCAAAGAACAGGGCTGCCCCTACTCTTTGTGACAACCCTTAAGGTATGTAAAGAGTACAGTCAGGCCACTCCTCCATCTTCTCCTCATCAAGCTCTTCTCGAACCTGCTCTAACTCATCTATACCCTTCCTAAAATGAGGTGCCTGGAACTAAACTCAGTACTCCAGATGAGGCCTGACCAGTGCATAATATAGTGGGATGATTACTTCCTAAAACCACCACTGAGTATTTCTTGCCTAAGGAAACCCAACAGACTTCATGGGGTCACCATAAATCAACAGGCAACTTGAAAACACACACACACACATATATTTCCCTCAACTTGGAAACTATGCTTCTGTTAATGCAGGCTAAAATAGCATTTGCCTTCTTGCATGCTTATGTTCATCTTATGATCAACAGTAATTCCAAAGAAAATGTAGAATTATGCATCTCTGTTGAATTTCATTTTATTAATATCTGCCCAGTTTTCTAATTTATCTAGATCCTTTTGAATTCTGTTCCTATTTTGCAATGTGCTAACCACCCCTCCCAGTTCTGTGTCATCTGCAAACTTGATAAGGATTCCCTCCATCTCATTATCTAAATCATAAAATGTTGAAGGGTAGAGACCCTAGGACAGAATCCTGAGGCACTCCACTTGAGACCTCCTTCCAGTTTGAAGAACAGCCATTGATGCTGACTCTTTGAGCATGGCTTTCCAACTAATTATGGATCTAGCTGACCATGTTCCCATCTGTTCCACATTCAATTAGTTTGCTAATCAAACTCTTCTGGAAGACCTCATCAAAGGCTTTGCTGAAATCCAGATAAAGGATGTCCAAAGCATTCCCACACTAAACTAGTAACCTGATTGTTCTCAATAATCCCATGCTGGCTTCTACTGATCTCTGCATTGTGATCAAGATACTTGCTGACCTATTCCTGTAAAATCTGTTCTTATATTTTTCCTGGTATAAGGTCAGGCTGATTAGTCTGTAGTTTCTTGGATCCCCCTTTTTTGCCTTTTTTAAAAAGAGAGAAGCACTTATCCATCTCTAGTCCTCCTGCTTTCTAAGATTTCTCAGAAATGATGGCAAGTGGTTCACAAAGTACAACAGCAAATTTCCGTGTGTATTCTGGGATGTAGTTTGTCTGGTCCTGCAGATGTGAACTCATTTAGGTTAGCTAGCTGATTCCTGACTAACTTTCTATCAGTCTTGATTTGCGATCCAGATCCCTTACCAAGGTCTCTGCTGCTACATAGAAGCACACCATTCTCTTTTTGGGAGAAAACTGAAGCAAAATAGGTATTGGGTAGTTCTACCTTTTCCTTGTGAACGGTTAGCATTTTTCCCTCCTGCTGAACAACAGCCTCACTATTGGTCATTCTCTTGCCTTGAATGTATCTGGAAAACCCCTTTTATTGTTCCTTGCTTACCTAGTCAGTCTCAGCTCATTCTAAGCTTTAGCCTCCTTTATACTGTTCTTGCAAGCTTGGGATACACATTTGTACTCTTCCTTGGTAGTTCATCCTTTCTTTCATTCTTTATGCTCACTCTTTTTTCTTTTCATTTCCTCCTTGAGTCTGCTATGCAGCCACACTGGCTTTTTCAGATATTTTCTATTTTTTTTTTCCTTCCATGGGCTCATGGCTGTGTTTTTCCAGTTCCTTCTTCAAAAACTCTCACCTTCGCTGGGTGTCTTTTTCCTTTGGCATATCTAGCCAAATTTCCCTGAATTTGTTAACATCAGCTTTCCTGAAATCCGAGGTCTGAGTTCAACTATCCTCTTTTTCCTCTGTTCCACAGTTGTGAATTTTAGCATTGTGTGGTAACCTCCCCTACAGTATTGACTACTTTGATTCCATTAATCAAGTCCTCCCTATCAGTTAGGATCAAGTCCAGGATTGCCAGTCCTCTTGTTCCTTCTTCTACCTCTTGAAATAGGAAGTTATCTGCAAGCTATATTACGGATTTATTGGACAATCTATGGTTACAGGACAACCTGTGCTCCTAGCAGATATCACAGTAACTGAAGTCCCCCATAGCTATAATTCTTGCATCTTTGAGATTTCAGAGATTTCTTCCTGAAAATCATCATCTACAGCCTCTTTTTGGTTTGGTTGCCTTTAGTAAACTCCTACAACAATACTGCATTTATCTATTTCTCCATTTATTTTTAACCAAATGCTGTCTAATGGTCCACTCTGATCACTTGTGGATTTCTGAACGAGTGAATTTGGCTTTCACATACAATGCTGCTATTCCTCCTTTTCTGGCACAGCTATTGTTTTTGAATAGGGTATACCCTTCAACTATTCCGATTGTAGGATTCATCCTGCCACATCTCCATTATGTCTATAAAGTCATATTTCCTTTCTTGTACTAGGAGTTGAACCTCATCTTGTTTAGGTTGTTGGGGGTTTTCCGGGCTTTCAGGCTGTGTTCTATTAGTATTTTCTCCTGATGTTTCGCCTGCATCTGTGACTGGCATCTTCAGAGGATCTGGTGACATGGAAGTGAGACAGAGTATATATACTTGTGTAGTCCACGGGTGGGAGGGAGCACAGTACTTAATGCACTGTTATGCATATCCTCTGACTAACAATATACCCTGGGGGATATCCCATTTAAAATAGGCCATCACACAAGCCAGCTGTAACACATGCAAATTACTCCCTCCCACCCAGGAACTATACAAGTATATATACTCTGTCTCACCCATGCCACCAGATCCTCTGAAGATGCCAGCCACAGATACAGGTGAAACGTCAGGAGAAAATACTAATAGAACATGGCCTCAAAGCCCAGAAAACCCACAACAACTTATGGATTCCAGCCGTGAAAGCCTTCGACTTCACATTGAATTCATCTTGTTTGTTTCTCAAACTCTCTATGTTGGTGTATAGACCAGTGGTTCTTAACCTGACATTCAGGGTCCTCACAAGACTCCAGGAAAGGCTTGAAGGCAGCTCAGCCTGTCTTCTCCCCCTCAGTAGAGTGGTGACGTGACAGGAACCAAGGCAAAAGGAGGGAGGCAGGCAGACTGGCTGGCTGGGCCTGTGCATTGCCTGTCACATGGCTGTTCTGCTATGAGTATGAAGTGGGCTCAGCAGCTGAGTGACAGCAGCCAGTCAGCATTTGCCCTTCTTCTTTCTCTTTCTCCCTGCCCTCCTTCCAGTGGAGAGCAATCCAGCCTTTTATCAGAAATGTTCAAACATCACACACACTCCATTTTTTGCCTTCTACAGCAGCACCCTTTCTGCCACAGCAGTGCACTCTCTTTTCCTTTGGCCCCACTCCTCTCTGCTATCATTTTTCAGAGTTGGCCACCACCCTGTATCAAGGATACCACTAGGATTGGGGCCAGAGGAGATGGGGGTGCACTGGTGCAGCAGATGCCACCCTCAGAAAGACACTGGAAGTTGGAACGATGTTTCACTGTTAGCAAAATAAGCCACCACTCAATTTAGATGATAGCATGTGCACTTATGAATGGAAATGAGGAGGCATGCTTGGAGTCTTTTATAGACGGGTTAAACCCCCTCTTTTGCCTTCAACACACCTCCTTTTCCTTTTCCCCTCCTCCTCTCCTGGTGAAGAAGGCAAAAAAGGGGGTGCCTGAGCATTTCCAGTACACTGAATGGCTGGAAAAAGAGTAGAAGGAGAGAATGAGAGAGGGGGGGAGTGAATGCTAGCTAGCTGGCTAGCTGAGCCTACCTGTTGCTGTTCAATCCTCTCCAGTCTTAAACTGGTGGGGGAAAAGGAGAAAAATCTTCCCTCCCTCTCCAGTACCTCTCAGGGAATTGTGTACTTACTTATTTCTCCTTTCTCTCCCAATTTGAAGGCCCTTGATGAGCAATCTTAAATACCGTAAATATTTGATGGACTTCAGAGTTTTAAATCTTGAGTTAAGTCTTAGAGGTCTGCAACAACCAGGGGGTCCCTGGTAAAGAAAAGGTTAAGAAACACTAGTATAGACATTTGAAGCTTTGTTTGCTCTCACCCATTAATTTATTGTCATTTTTTCTGTGGATTTCATTCTCTGCCTCAGCTTCTCCTCTAGAATTCCCATCCTTGTGTTTAGAGCTTGGCTTTGGGCTGATGTTTAAATTGTCGTCTCCAGTTCCCCCCCTCCCCAAGGATATCGTTTTAAACCCTTTTGATCAAATTTGCCATGCCACTATCAAAGACATTCTTCCCTTGATGAGTTACAGACCATCTGTAGATAGCTTTATTATTTATGAACCCCCAAATCTGAGATCTGCTTTAATGCCATGGAAGTTTTGCAATCATTTTGTTGCACAAACTGAATGTTTTGCAGCGCCCCCAAAACTGAGTAATGAATTCTCAGACTGGGGTTTGAGTGTATCATACAATGTTGGGCTTGTGAATGTTAACTAAAATCTTGGTTTGGAGGTATTCATTGCTTAAGCTGCAGGGACACTACAAATGCAGGCTTTGTGGCATCAAATAATAGCATAGGTTTGGAGAGGATTCCAGATTTTGGGGTTCATAGCTTAATATACTCAAGAAGGCTATATCCTTCATAGGAAAGGAGTTGGTCTGAACCCGTATTGTATTGTCCCTTACATATAGAGATGAAGATTTTTAATAAGCAGTCATTGGATATGAGGAATAGTTCTCTCATGGACAGAAAGCTGCTGAAGGAATGGGAAGCCTGGAGTAAGAATAAACAATCAGTTCTTACAATAGAGGGATATGAGTAATGGATTCCTTCAGGGAGCTGTATTAGGACCAGTGTTCTTCAGTTTGTTCATAAATGTTCTGGAGTTAGGAATGAATACTGGAGCGGTGAAGTTTACGGATAATACTAAATTATTTAGAGCATTGAGAAGGAAAACAGTGTGTAAAGACTTCCAGAAGGATCTCTTCAAATTGAGAGAATGGGCAGAAAAATGGCAAATGACATTCATTGCAAGCAAAAGTACACTGATAGATACTGGGCAAAAATGGTAGTTTCACAGATAAACTGATGGTATTTGGAGGAGTTAAGACTTAAGAAAGGAATTTCTGAGCTGTGCTAGATAGCTCAGTTAGTTGTTTACTAGGATTCCTCAACTAATCAGGGATTCCTGGATCTCAGGACAAGCAGAGAGAATCTGAGGGCAAGAATGCTGCGTTGAAAAGAAAAGCATTGTTTTGGTGCATGCTGTTGGCTTCCCATTCTCTCAGTCACTTTGGAGCAACTGCTGCAAACCCTCTAGGAGGTCTGTCTGGGCACCTCCTTTCCTCCTTCTTCCCTGTTTCAAAGCTCCTGAAGCTACAGGTGGGCACCAGGGCTCATTGAGAGGGAGCAGTTTGCAAAGGGAAATACACAGCTGCCTTAGGAGTGGCTGAATATTGTACCATAGTAGTTGTTTTGTGGCTTTTCCTGTGTTATTATTTACCTTTTCAGTTCTGTTCCCACATCCTCATCCTATCCTAAACAGTTGAAGCTTTACTTTTTTTAGTGAGATGCACACGTGGGTTGTACTTTTATTAGTAAAAAGCTTGTATTTCCTCTTCAGCTTCGCATAGAGACTTGATTCCTTTCTCCTTTAAAAAAAATCCCATTCTGTTTCTCCTTCTTTCCTCCCCCCAATATTTGTAAATAAAGTTTTCTGCTTGCCTCTTCTCAATATCTCTCTTTTTCTCTGCCCCGGCAATTCATCCTCTAGATCCCCTCTTTCATGTTCTTGTGTGTATGTGCCTGTGCCTTCAAATCACCTGTTGACCTATGTCAACACCATGAATTTCATAGGGTTTTCTCAGTCAAAGAATACTCAGAGGTGGTTTTGCTAGTTCCTTCCTCTGAAATATCCCAAGAAACCCTCTTGGCTAAATGTCTTCTCCTCTTCTCTCTTGCTGCTTTTCTTCTTCCCCAAACACATAATTTGATTTGTCTGCTATAACCTTTCCTTGTTCCCTTTGCTCTCTCTCATCTTCTTTCTCTGCCCTCTACAAATCTCTAGACTACATTTGTCTTCTCCCCCTTTCCTCGTCATTCTCTTTCTCTCATTTTTTCTTTACCTATGTTTCTCCTACTTGCACTTATAATTTTCCTTCTCCTTTCTTCCTTCTTTACCTACCTCTCTCCTTTGCTTCACCTGACTCCCAATGAATCTTGAAACCATTACTGGGAAATGTTGAATTCTCGGAATTTAAGTACAGATTGAACCTCTCTTATCTGGAAATCTGAAATCCTCCCAAAACCAAAACTTTTGAAAAGTGGAATGAAGTCTTCTTCCTGTAAGGAACATAGGAGAACTATGGAGGCTCACTCAGGATCGCACTCAGGATTTGTGCCTGGTTTGCTGAGAAGGAAAAAAAGGCACCAAGCCAATTGAGAGATTTTGAAGTAGTGCCCATGTGTGTTGTCCCAAGCTAGCTTCCATAATTCCCTAATGTTCCCTACAGGAAGAAGACAAGAGGAGAAGAACTGATGAAAGAGCAGACAGATTCCATTTCAAAAGGGCAGTGTATAATTATGCAACAATTATGCAACAGTATATATGTAACAATATACCATGGTATATAATTTACAACTTAAATTTACAAATCAAGGTCTATATGAAACATAAATGAATTCTGTGTTAGACTTGGGTCTCATTTCCATGATATTTCATTATGCATATGCAAATATTCCCAAATCCAAAACACAGAACACTTCTGGTCCCAAGCATTTTGGATAAGGGAGGTTCAAGCTGTATTATTAAACCTAATAGTGTTTGCTTCTGAATAGACATACTTTGCGCTCTTGATCTGTCGTAATCATCCTTTTTCCAAAATATTTGTAAGAGAGTGTGTGCATGTGTGTTGTGAAGGGCACTGGTTAATGAGAGATTCTTTTAAAAGCAGGCTATAGAAAACTTTCTTTTTAACTGGAAAAGTTTATTTGATTGGAATGCAACTCCAATATGTTAAATCAGTGCTTGGAAGATGTGAGAAAAAAATGGGTTTTCTGTTCAAAATCTAATTTCAAAAACATTCTTTAGTGGGACAGTTTCATGATGCATTCCTAAATGCAGTGCTTGCAAAGGTGTTAAAAACTTTGATGGGAAAAGTTTTTTTTTTAATTTATTTAGAGCAGAACTTGGAAACCACAAAAATGTTTTCTCATTTGTTAAGCTTTGTGTTTTTTATCTGAATGATGTTGTGGTTAATGGTTCATATTTCATACTTAATCACATCAGCAGGGCCTATCCTTGTAACATCTCAGGGCACAGCCCTTGTGACATTACCAGAAGTTAGCCTTACAACTTTCAGGGCCTTGTGTTAATATTGTGTGACTTCAAGTTGTTTCTGACTTATGGCAACCCTAAGGCAAGTCTATCACAGAGTTTTCTGGGGTTGAGAGTGTGTGACATGCCCAAGGTCACCCAGTGGGTTTCTGTGGCCAAGTGGGGAACTGAATCCCAGTTTCCAGGTTCATAGTCCAATGCTCAAACTGTTATGCCATGCTGGCTCCTAATCTGGCAAATCTTAATTCCATCCCATTGTGTCACTGCTATAAAAATTCAAATGCCATGATGGATATAATCAGATAAGGATTTTAAAAATAGTTGATATATTGCTATAGTATACATCCAGAGGTTGGATGGCCATCTGACGGGAATGCTTTGATGGTGCATTCCTGCATGGCAAAGGATTGGACTCAATTGCTCTCACGGTCTCTTCCAACTCTACAATTCTATGATTTTCTGGTGTGACCACATCTGAAATACTTTGTATTGTTCTCGAAAAAGATTATAGAGCTGAAGCAACTCCCTATGATGAAAAATAGTATTTGAGGCTGTTTAGTTCAGAAAAAAAAGGAAGATAAGAAGGGACATGACAAAGATGTGTAAAATTATACATGGTGTATGGGTAGATAGAGAAAGCCAAAATGTAGGAAATCAGCAACATGTAGAAAAGAAGTACTTTTTCACACAGCTTCTACAAGATGTAAGGATGGCTGCTGATATGGACAGCTTTTTAAGATTAGGTAAATTTCGGGAGGCTGGAGTCATCAATGGAGGGCTTCTCAGGAGGACTGTGTATTGCCTCTTGTATCCAAAGTACCTCTTCATATCATTTCTGGAGAACACAAGGTGGAGCATTCATGTCCTGCTGGCAAACTGCCTATAGGCTGTTTGGCCACCGTGTGAACAGAATGTTGGATTACAAGGGCCTTTGGTCTGATCTAGCAGGGCTCTTCTTGAGTTTTGATCTACCAGGGTTCTGATGATGAACAAATTGCTGATATTCTAACACTTCTCACTTTATCTCTCACCTAAGAATGTGTGTGATTTGGATGACTGAGGTGGAAGGTTAGGGTGGTGCACTTTTTTAAATACTCTGTCATCACAATCAACACCCCTTCCTTTTCACTGCTTGTGAGGGCACACCTTTTTAGACAAGTGCTGATACGGTTGAAGGAAATTGCTGACCTTATTTCTCAAGACTTACCAAAACTTGGAGATAGTTTTATTGCAGGAACGATATTGCTGCAGGAAACTAGAAGACTCAAGAAGATGTTGTGGATGTTCTATATGGTAAAAGAACTGATTACTTGCCAGAATGCAGTTTTACTGGTTGTGCCAGTAACCTTAATGGGTGGCTGGCAGCTGTGTCTGACACTTCCTAAAATGGAAATGAATCTATTAACTTGGCTTGCCCAATTCATCAGCAAGTTTAGCTTTCCTGTGATCCTTCTTTCCTGTAATATTTTTGTTATTTTTAGAAACAGAGTTGCCTTTTAGCTCTTTGACTGAAGCAAACATTATACCCAATAGACTGAAATACATTCTTCTGTGTACAATAATCCAAGGCTTTAAACTTTTATTATTTCACAGCAGTTCTGATAGTGAAAACTATGTTACTGTGGGTGTTGCACTATATGCAGCATTATTTGTAGTTGAGATGTAGACTCCTCTATAATCCTAATGATTTATTCAGGTATTGTTGGTCTTCCATTACATTTGTTATATTTTTTCTTGCTGTATAAAATAAACTACGGGATTTCCAACAATAGTTCCTCTTGATCTCAGCTGGAGTTATTGGAGGTTGAACCAAGGACTTTCTGCATGGTATTTGAAGTATATGTTTAAAGAAAGTTGCATTGTGTCTTCAGTTTCTAATAGTAATGTGCCTACTCAGTAATATACTAGTCAGCCATATCATCCTCCATGATAGCCTATTCTGTCATCCTGTATGGTTCTACATTTTTCTTTTCTACCTGATGCTCAATATTTTCTGCTTTTTGAGCATGCCAGGTGACCTTAGGTACACCACATACTCTCAGCCTCAGAAAACCCTGTGATAGCTTCACCTTAGGATTGGCATAAGTTGGAAATGACTTGAAGGCACACAACAAAATTCATATTGGGCTGTGATTCGAGAAGAAAAAAAAATCTTTTAGTTTAGGGAAAATATTATGAATTTGTCTTTCATGGGCTGCTGCACACTACAGACTTAAAATGGTGAATAGAATGTACATTCTTGTGCCACATATATACATTTATGGAAACTCAGCATGATTTTTACATGCAACATTGTGTATTAGTGTACACACGCACTGGAAAAGTCGTTGCATGTTAGATTATCCCCTCTCATCTTTTTGGGGATTTATTGACAGAGAGAATAATTTTAAGTGGATGGCATTAAGCTCTCTAGTGCTGGTGTATCAACCCCAGATTTTAAGACAGCTTATTATATGTTTGTGCACCTGACTCCATAGGCAGTCTGGATGCTAGCTATCTTAAAAAATAGACTGAAAAAGTACAGAACATATATATCAGTGTCCATATTGTGGAAGTGTCAATAGAAAGGGTGGGATTTTGAACATTTTGAAAAGCTGCTTTGTTAAGATGCAAATATGTACTGTAAAGGAGTGGAAAAAGGAAATACTTTTGTGTTTTCCTCTGTTAGTGCTCAGTAAAAACTGTGGAATCATTCTATGAAACTTGGTAATCTGTTTTGCTATATTTATACTAACACTGCACACATTTTCCCTTTTACAGGGTGGAAAATGAGTAGGAATGACAGGCAGGCATTTCTACAGGCAAAGAGCTTGCATGATGCATCAAGCTGTGATTGCAGGAAACAGCCCAAGGCTGGTAGACTTTGAACAGAACTGCATGTGTAGACTTAAAAACAGGGAAACCATACATTAATGAGAATGAAATCTTAAGACTTTGCTGTCAAAATTCTTACAATATATTGGAGGGCAGGATAGGAGCCAGGTTATAGAACAAGTATAGGTATAAATATTCTGCCTTGAGAAGCTCAGCATATTTGCTGCAGTTTTATTTAGATTGCTTTGGTGTAACACACGTCTCCTGTGTCTGCAGGAAGCTGTACTGTCCTGACATCTGAGCTGGTAGTTTCTCTTTCAACTGAGATATTTCAGACTGCTCTAGAAATGGGTCTGCCAGCATAGTTCTTAGCATGCACAGAGCAGGAATATAAAATAAGCTGCATGAACAATCACAAATGAATGTGATCCTGGGCAGAGAGCTTCTGTTCTTTTAGATGTCTTTGCCTTTCAGATCTGTAGAGCTTTGTGTTTAACACCTCTGTTGATGGGTTTTTTCTCATTAACTAATGATGAGAGAAACTTTTCTTGTAACCCTTAGAAATCCTCTGCATTGTATTGAGTTTCCTTATGATAGGCCACTGAACTCAGGATCAGCTTACCTTTCATAGCAGAAGAATATGTTTTAAAACATAGTGGTGATGTGCTAGAAAAGTGGGATTTCTGTAAAGCATTGTGAAATGGTAATTGTGAGGAGTGTTTCTTTAAAATGAAGAATGACTTTATGCAAAATCTACCAGAAATATATGCATCTACTTGGTGGTTTTAAATTGTGTGTGTGTGTGTGTGCGCGCGCGCACGTGCTAAAAATTGAATCAAGTGAAATGTTCCAATATGGAACATTGATTCTGGTATCCAAGTAGTGTGTTTGTAATTTAATTTTGTGTAGCGTTTTAAGCATTACTGTGTGTTCTCTCTTTCAGAAAAAGATGAAAATGCTCTGAATGGAGATGATGAGAGAGATCAGAAAGATCCTTATTTTGTGGAAACACCTTACGGTTACCAGCTTGATTTGGATTTCCTCAAATACGTGGAAGATATACAAAAGGGAAATACTATAAAAAAGCTGAACATACAGAAAAAGAAGAGAGCAATACCCCCCTTTGCATCTGTGAAAAACACCACCTCTGGCCAATACAGTGGATGGACATCAAATGAATCTCTTTCTTCTTCTAACAGTGATGAAAACAAACATTCGTCTTCATTCTGTGCAGCACGGAGTCCAGCAGCTGCAGCTACTGCTACCTCTGCCTCCACAAGGCCATCCTTGTCCTTCGAGGCCTCTCCAAGCTTCCTAACTATTCCTGAAAGCAAACAGCTACTGCCTCCTTCACCACAGCTGCCTAGGCACAACCTTCATGTTACAAAAACGCTAATGGAAACCCGGAGAAGACTGGAGCAGGAAAAGATGGCACTGCAGGCAATTCCAGGAGAAACTCGGAGGCCAAGGCTTTCCAGTTTTGGAGCCATGGGCTCAACAGGCTCACTTCCTTCCTTTGTAGGATCCAGTGGACACAACCAGGTGTCCCATCAGTTTCAGAATGGGTATCAGGGCAATGGGGACTATAGCCTCCATCTAGCATCTTCTCTGGGCAGTTCCATCCGGCACAGCCCTTTGAGTTCAGGTATATCAACACCTGTGACTAATGTGAGCCCAGTACACCTGCAGCACATTAGGGAACAAATGGCCATTGCCCTGAAACGCCTCAAGGAACTTGAGGAGCAAGTCAAGACTATTCCTGTGCTCCAAGTCAAGATTTCTGTATTGCAGGAAGAGAAAAGGCAAATGATGGCAAAGCTCAAAAACCAAAGAATAGTCAACCAGAATGACACAGGCCATTTCAGAAAAAGGTCTTATAGCGCAGGAAATGCTGAACAGTGGAAGAATCTCTCTCCAGCCAGAGGAGGTAGGGAACTCTATATAGATTGTGAGGAAGACACAGGGAGTGCAGAACAGTGCTCAGAGAGGATAGAGGAGTTTAGGCAGTTGACTGCTGAAATGCAAGCTTTGGAAAAGAAAATTCAGGACAGCAGTTACGATATTCCATCTAATTTACGAGTGAACCGAGTAAGTGTAACAAAAGAAAACAGGTCAGTTGCTGTAGGTGCAGACGAAAGTATGGACAACATTGTTGTGTACAACAGAGCTTTGAGAGCATTCAGGGATATAGCAGTAGGAACAGAACTGATGACTAAAGATTTTGTTGCTGGGGTGACAGAGGGAATGCTTGGTCTGCCTACAGAGGCTGAGAAGGAAATAGAGCTCCAACATCAAACCATTGAAGCCCTTAAAGACAAAATTTACCGGCTGGAGGTTCAGCTGAGAGATGCCACTCATGACATGGAGATGACCAAATTAAAACATGAGCTGCAGGCAGCTGGGTCCAGAAAAAAAATGGACAAGGCACTGATGGCACAGCCCCTCCTCTTCAGCAGAGCAGTGGAAGCAGTAGTACAAACAAGAGACCAAATGGTGGGAGATCATGTGGATGTTGTTGAATCCTCTGTGGGGAGTTCTCTCCAAATGACTAGTGTTGGAGTATTGTGTAGGCCTATGTTGCAGAGCTCAGCTGCAGGTCCAGATGTGCCCATGAATTGGTGGATTGTGCAGGAGAGAAAAGACATGCGTGACCAGGGCATTGGGAGCTCTGTTGAGACATACAACAAATGTGTGGGCACAGAAATTAGCATCTGTGAAATTGGGGTCAACACAGAAGAGTCTGTGGACAGACTAAGCCTGTGCAAAACTGAACTGAAAATCAAAGAAGTGCGGTCAATAGGCTGTGGAGAGAGTTGGGATGTGACAGGCTGTCCAGCAAGTGAAACCATCTCCCGCAGCACAAACACAGAGACTTGTTGCAAAGCAGATTCTGGAATAATGGCAGTGCCTTGTACATCTACACAGGGAACCAATACAGTATTAGAAAAGACTGACCAACTGACCAACACAGAAGCAGCTACTGTTACAGATTCCAGCACCAACACTTTTCTGAGCACTTATGATAAACAGACAAACACTGTGTTTGTGGAGATGAGGACTGTGGCTGTTGGAGATGGCAGAGTCAAGGATGTGAATACAGCTGCTAAAACTCGTTCGATTGGTGTGGGAACACTGCTCTCTACCACTGCGTGTTCTGACAGATCTTCCCTCACAAAGACCAAAGACTGTGGAGTGGGGCAGATCAATATCAATGAGAACTACCTAGTTGGCCTCAAAATGAGAAACATTGCCTGCGGTCCTCCTCCAGTATCTGTGGAACCGTCCAGCACTAGAAGCATTGGTGTTGGGGATGAATCTGTGTACGAATCAGGCAGCTTTGTGCTGGATCGTCCACTCTCCTTGCCTGAGATGAGGACTGGTTTGGATCACTACATTGAACGGGTTCAGAAGCTTGTTCATGAGCAGCAGATGCTACTTGCTGAAAACTATGCTGAGCTAGCAGATGCATTTGGAGAGCCTCACTCACAAATTGGCTCTCTTAATTCTCAGCTCATCAGCACTTTATCATCTATCAACAATGTCATGAAATATGCAAGCACAGAGGAACTGCGAAACTTAGATGTGCCGAAACAGTGCATAGACAAAACTGCTGCAACAGGTATGTTGGAACAGACTTGCTTCTTTGTCTCAGTTGGTGATGTCCTAAAGAACACAGAACAGGCTGTTGCAAAATTGCTTACTTGCCTCTCAGTGGAATGAAAAGACTGAGAAAGAGATTCCAGTCCTAAAACGGTAGATGACACCGAAGTGATGAGTGCTAGCCATGCTTGAATACCTAAAATAGCTAAAAACATTCAGTGACTGGATAACTGTCTATTCTATTTCCTGATATTTAACCTTTATAGTTAAGATCTTAAGAGCTCAACCTCCTCTCCTCTAGCATCAGGATGTGACTCTAAATATATATCTAGAAGTATTTTTTTGAAGAATACTATTAACATAAATAATCTTGTTTCTGTAAACATTCTACATTTGTTTCCCTGCCTTTTTACTTTACAGTTTCCCATAATCAATTCTATTTCTTTTAAATATTGTGTCTTTATAATAAATCACACAGTTCTCTCTTTAAACTGATAGATACTGCCCACCCATGCTAAATGGTACTAATATTTTTACAGGAAGAAAGTGATCAAGGCATTTCAGGGAGGGGTCTTGTGTTACTTGGATTCTCTTCCATTCAGAAAATTCCTTCCCCAAAGTAACTAGATGCCAAGAAAGACTACAAAATGTAGTACTAATCTTCTGTATGCAGACATTATGTTTTTGATTGTCAGTTGGGTGAGCTTCCTCTTGTAGTCTGAATGAGACAGCACAGATTCAATTTTGCCTCCTAGGCAAAACTAGATCCTCAGCCTTTGTGTAAAATTCATAGTTTATTTCAGCTGAAGGTAAACATGGAAATTTGTAACGTAGTTTTCTCCAGGATCTTGTCTCAAGTTTCTCTCCTTCCTATTTCAGTAGACTAAATCAAATTTATTAAAGTGTGTGCATGGTGCAAATATAAAAAATTCAGTATTTTAAGAAAATATTAAAAGACTTACAATTCTAGGTAGTATCAGTGCAAGAAATCTATAACCACTTGTTCCAGACACCAAACTAAATTGAAATGTACCTAGTGTAAGTATTCCCAGCTTTTTTAGCACTCTCCCCTCAGCTGAATATAATTTTAATTAAGATGTTTATTAGATTATTTCTTTTGTATGTAACTTACTTTGGGGTCTGAATTTAGATTTCTCCAACTCAATTGATTCAGTTTTATAAATGTGATGTTAGTTTTTTAATGGCTACTGAGGGGTCCACTTGAAGGATTAGAAAATAAAGTAGGAGATGTTATATATTTTGCCCCCGCCCAATTCCACATGAAATCATCCATGGAGATTACAGTGTTGAGACTGTATCTAGATACAGGTCATGCAGTTGCTAAAAAAAGCATTTTACTGGTACTTAAATTTCACATTCTTGCCAAAAATATTAAGATGTCATTTTGTTCTAACTTGTAATGCTGTCATCCTTAGAGCAGCAAAGCAACATATTCAATCAATTATTTCAAGCAGTAATAACACTCTACTGATTTTCTCAGTTTTTGATTTTTTCCACTACTGTTCATTCTGTAGTACCCATACTAATTTGCAAAAAGCATACAAAGATATAATAAAGCTTTTGATGATCAACCATGAAATAAGTAGACCAGACACAGAAAACTGGATTAAATAAGGCCCACTTTGTTTCACCTAACCTATTTATGTTGCCTTGGAAATGGAGCAAGAGAGGAGAGCAACCTGATGCAGGTCCACCTGAGGTCCTGGTATCAATCCAATGACAATCTCTTCAGCCTTCCCTTAGGCAAAAACACCTAAGCCCTTAGGGCAGTCCAAATATTATGGGTTGCATCACAGTCTAGCTTAACTGAAAGGTAATCCAGGGATTCCCACCTTGCAGGGCCCTAGAACTGAGAGCTTGAATCCCGGGTTATCTATCCTCAAGTGTAGGCTCCTTCCACACCCCCTGGGATGCAGGACCCTAAAGGGGGCTCCAGAATCCTACCTTACACCAAAGGGGTGCCAAAAGATGATCATCAGAGTCTTAAGTTTTCCCCCTCCGCTACCTGCAAAAAAGAAGGCTATTTAATGCAGAACCAACTGTCCAAGTCTCACAGATGCAGTATGGGATTGGGGGGAATCAGGTAAAAGGCAAAAGAATCTTATCTGATCCTAAAGCGACCAGACAAGTCTCTTACTGCACTGAGGGTGGGAGGGTGGTCATACTGTGACGATCAAAGAGGGCATGTGAAGGCTTAATTAGCCTCCAGCCCGGCCCCCCTCACATGCTGTGATCTGGTACCAATCACCAGCCTCCTGGTCTTTCACAGGAAGACCATGAAATGGTTACCTTCCCTAGCAGTGTCGTTCATCACTCGGGTCCAAGTAAGCATTTTATTTAGGTAATGTGACTTACAAATAGAGTGGGCACTCACATGTATGTTTATTGCTTTGTTAAAATCTGAGCAACAAAAAATTTATATTCTTTCTTCTGTGAAGTGTACCAGGTAGTTGCTTAGTGCCTGTTGAGAGTTTGATATTAGCCTGATTCATTTCCTTTATCCCCTGCACAGGCCTCAAGCATAAGTTGGCAATCCAGGCTATAAAGTATAAGCAGCAGTTCCATGTGTCAGACCAGTTCCCATGCACTGTTAGCAAACTGGCACTCTTTTTGGAATCACCTATTAACATAAATCAAAATATTTACAAATGTTTTCAGTTGAAAGTATTTAGAATTCATTGACCATGGCTTGAACTCAGTGGCTTGATAACATATGCAATAGTATCTGTTAATGAATTCATGCTTCCTTTTATGTTTTTTATCATATGGAGCAGATGATATTACTATATATATATCACTCTATATATGCCTCATTAGTGACACAAAAAAGCTGTCTGTATTGAATCAGGATAGGTGATTGTTTGGGCAAGGCAATGTATGAGTGGAGGTGATAGTCCTGATTTAAAACACCACACAAGTCTTCAGGTTGTTTCTATAAAGGTTTTCTTTATTCAGAAAAATATATTAACATTGATGGTGGGGAAGCAGGGGAAAGAGAATCAGTAGCTGCAAAATGAAAATGATCTTGAGAACTGAAATCCTCAAAGCATCTTGAGCATATGCTCAGGATCCAAGAGGATGGATGTTTGTGACATTCCTCTGTGTTCTCTATTCTTTGAAGGAATTCTGTTTAAGGATGAGTAGATTTCACTAATTTTATTCTTTTTTTCAGCCAGTATACAATTGCTATTCATAGTTTTATTTTTTTCTGCAGTAACTATAATGAGACATTATGACTACAATTGTATAGTAGTTATCTGGCAGAAGTGTACAGGTACTGTCATGTACTTGAAAAACTATTTTTCATTATGTATACTTAGGTCTTCGTTTAGTAATATGTGGGGATCAATTTTCAGCCTGCTCATAGCTTATTCTGATCATAACTTACTCTCTTCTACTCACCCATCTCATCTCATTCCAAACCAACATATACTTTATCTGTAGAGAAAGCAATGTGAGCAGATTAAAGGGACAGAAAATCCAGCATTCAAATAAACCGATTCACATATTACTTCTCCTGCAATGGAAGCAGAAGATGGAAATCACGTACTCTACTTTGAAGACATGTGATTTGTATCTTTTCCCCCTTCTATATCATAATCCCAACTTTTTAGCTGGAAGCTTATGCTTCAAGATGTTAAAAACCTAAAAGAAGAGATAATAGAAATGAAAATAGGAACATGTGGCTTTATTTGGTCTTCAGTGAAATATTGCACATTGTCTCTTAGTCTGTTGTGCAGTTAGAGAGGGAAAGGTCAGCAGGAAGAGCAGGGAAGTGGAGGGAGGGATTGATTGAATATAGCACCTTGAAAATTTTGAGTGATCAAACAACTTCAAGAATGTATTTTAAACAATACTCCCTTGTTTATACTGCATAGTACATTATTTTATATTATTCAGTGAATAGTAAGTAATTGCTTTTTGCTTACAGAAGATAACCCGCTAAACGCTCCCCATGGCCACACTGATAGTTCACATTTAGTTTCAAGTTCCCTAAAATTGAAGCTGGGACATGAAATTGGGACCATAAGTGAGGAGAAAACCACTGTACGAGGAACAGAACAGGACTGGAAACCTTCACCTTCTCAAGACAAGACGATGTCTCCAATTAATCTAACAGATGATCAACTTGCCTCTGGGCTTTATGGTAATTCTGTGAAGAGACATATACTAGCTATTAGTGATTGTGTCAATTTGTAGGATGAAAGCATGTTTGATTGATATGGCTTCCACCTAGCAGAGTTCTAAACTAAAACAATGTATAGAGAAGTGCAATTCACTCATGCCAGAGAAGTATAATTCACATTGGAAGGACAAGGTGTACCTTTGCTCAGTGGAGCAAATATTTTTAATGTTATTTGGTATGTAAGCAACAAGTTCAGTACAATATATATCAGAGCAGCTAGTGTTAGTAGGTGGCTCCCACATCAGTGAGATAGTGAATCCACTCCAGTTTAGTCTGGGCTTGAAGGGAGCATCCAACATTCTGAACCATTTTGGAAATAGGATCCAGCATGTTAGCCTAAATTTGAGTTAAAACCCAGAGGGATTCACCAGTGTACTGCCATGGAAGTCACCTACTTGCCCTGTGAGCTGCCAAAACCCAACAGAACTCTCTAGCAGGATAAAGAAACAAGATCAGTAGATATTAAGTAAGCTGTAAAAATAACAATCAATACCATTTAAGATCATGTGACTCAAAAGAGATACATGGACAGTACCAGTCCACAAGCTATTGGCTGCCAGTCTGTGGAAAGTCTGTGGAAAGTTGCTAAGAAAGAAGGAACGAGTTGTTGACAATGAGCGCAAATATGGTATTGGTCTCTGGTGGATTGCGACAATGCCAGCCTGCCGTATCAGATAGTCTAAGATGCCCTGCTTTAAGAGAGGAAGTCAGCCTGCTGTGTGTATGTGCTTTCAAGTCACCTGCACTGTGTTAATGAAAGCATATTGTATGCTTTTCTTTCCAATATCGCTGGTTATTATTCTTTTCTCTGTATGTTTATCCTAGTTAAATTTCAATGCACAACCTAGTCTTAAGATTTAAACTGACTTTAGCCTTTTGACAGCATAAATTAGGACTTTCTTGACAAGGTACTAGTTGTGATTAGAATAATTGGTTAGTTGTTTATAGCAACTGGATTAAAAATCTCTTTCTGGATAATCTTAGAGGCAAGTTGCATCCTGATAGTAGATTTCAGAAATCATCATGTGGTGTGCATGTGTTTCACATTATCCATGCAAATATTAACAGTGTGTGAAGTGTACATCTTGCTGATGTACATCTCTATCTCTATCTCTGTCTAAACAGTCAAGGATGGAAACTTTGCACAGTGAGGTTTCTCCCTCAGATGAAGGATTTCGATGCACCTATATTGATACACTAATGTATGGATGATACGGGGATGTGACTGCTGGTTGCAGTGTGGGTTGGTCTGTCCTTTTTGACTCCATTGAAAGGGGAGGGGGTCCTCTGAACCACTCCATGAAATGTACATTTGTACATAATTTCCTATGTGTATAGCCCCACCTGTACATTTCAATGTTGAGACATACCATGGTGCAAAATCTTTGCTAAACTCTGTTCTTCACACTCTCTCTACCAGTATGTGTGAATGATAGCATGTTGAAATCTATCATGAAGAAAAAAGATGGAAAAAAAGATGAGAATACAAAGAAGAATCTGCAATTTGTTGGTATAAATGGAGGGTAAGATATTCAGTTCTGAAATAAAGATTCCTCCTGTTTTCCAGGTCCTTATATAGAATAAAAATTTTAAGCTGTCAACTGATGCCATAACATCATTACAAAAACAAGGGGGTGGGAAAGAGAGAGAGAGGGAGGGAGAGAGAGATTGAGAGAGAAAGAGATGATGGTCAAAGATACATAATTTCAATGAAGAGAGACTGGTGCAACAATCTAAGGACCATTCCAGGGGATTGTTTCTTTAATGATCAGTTGGAAGTAGGCATTTGAGGAAAGGGCTGGGGGTCAATTTTCACACCAGAATCCTTCTGAGACTACACAGAAAGAGAAAAATGTGTTTTTATAAAAAGAAAAAAAGTGGATCCAATAGGATTGAACTGGTTGCTGGGTTGTTTTTTGTTTGTTTTGTTGTTGTTCACTACTACAGGGGGGCCCTCCAATGTATTTGAAAGGCAAATTGCCAGTCCTGGAAGCTTCCTGGAGGCGGTTCACCTTGGTGGGGCAGGGAAAAGGTGGTCAGAGCAGTTTGGAGCTGTTAAGGGCTACAAAAACTGCCTTCAGGGGCTTATATGGCCCCAGGACAACACCTTCCCCATTCCTTAATAGGTGCATATTACTGCATGGGTTTTTCTAATAGTCACACAGTTGTTGCTTGGCAGCATATTGTCACTTAGAGAATATGTTTGTTTCTGCAATTACTCTTTATTGTTGACATTTTTGATAGTTACAGAGAGTGGGCTGAATTACTCTACTTTTCCTCAGCAACACACTAAAAAGGGAGATGAACCATGAACACAATCTGGTTCCTATAACTATTCCTCGAACCTCACTTTCCACTTCTCTCTTCCCCCTCCCACACACACACACACACACACATTTTTTTTTAGTCTTAAAAAAATAACATGTAGGTTTTTAAGGACGTGGCAGGTTGGTGGACTGTTTGTTTAATTTAAGAGCCAAGCAAGATTAACATTTTGCATCAAAGCCATCCTTATAATTGTTTAGTTGGAGAAAGGATATTATGCTAATAATGCTGGCACAGTAAAATAAAAAATAAAAAAATGAAGAAGCCCACATTGAATTAAACATTTTGATTGTCTTTTTCCCCCCAGTGTATGCAAATTTCTGGAAGAGAGAAAAAAACAAATTTCTTTGATAGCATTTCATTCAAAGGTGTAATCCAACATGTTGTTGTTGTTCTTTGCCTTCAATTCATTTCTGACTTATGAGGACCCTAAGGCGAACTTATCATGGGGTTTTCTGGAGCTGAGTGTGTGACATGCCAGTAGGTTTACATGGCCAAACAGGGAATTGAACCCTGGTCTCCACAGTCATAGTCCAGTGGTCACATCACTATACCACACTAGCTCTCTATTTAGCAAGTACCCATACCTATACAGATACCTTATATCTGGTCAATTTGCAGTCTGCATCAGTCTGGTTACTCACTGGTCAGTTCCTCATATGCAGAATGCACAGAAAGTTCCCTTTACGGACTAATATATTTTCAGGCCCTTCCAGTTATTTGATCACAGACTTGGATTGGACTGGATTGGATTTTCTCCAAACTTATTTCAGCTTTTCTGTCAAGACCAATCTACAAGTATAATTAGAATTTCTCTTATATATAGAATAAAATTGATGATACACTGTAATCTTCAGGGATTCTAATATTCATGCAACCCTTTCATCTTAAAACTGAAAGATTGGTTGTATACTGTACTGTACAGTATACCTGTATACTGCAGTATTGAGTAGACTTGAGTGGTATATAGCCTACAAAACCAAGTTATTTCTGAAATTAAACTGTTGAGGCACAAATGTCGGCATTAAAACCATTTCCAACCCTATGCAGAGTAGCCACAAAGCTTCTCCAGAAATGGTGACTGTTGTTCTTCCATAAAATGTATCATCATCAGGAGCCTCAGAGCTACTTAAGGGATTAATAAGTAAAAAGAATGTATGTGTAGTAAACCACTTACTTAACAGTGAATACATATTTGGTGTTTCACTAATGGACTACATAATTTGGTTGCATAGGTATGAAACAACATCAAGTGATGATTCTAGTTCAGAAGAGAGTTCCTCTTCAGAGTCTGATGATGAATGCGTTGGGAGTGAATATGCTCAAATCGAAGAGAACAGTAATTTGCTCAATATGGAAGAACAGCATGAACTGAACAAGGCAGATAAGTCTGTCAGAGTGGAAGGAGTAATGCAAGTTCAAGAGCCCGAGCCTGAAAAAGTGGAAATCCGTGAGAGGTATGGCATGTCTTCTGTAATGTTTAAAAACATAGGTTTTGGGGAAATAGACACGAAGCATGACCATGGCTGGCTGCATCTTCATGGGGTGGGACGAGACTGGTTAAGACTTGTATTCAGAGATCAGAAAACTCGGGGCTTTTTGGCGGCTGCTCCTAGGCACTGGAATTCCCATCCTAGAGAATCTATAGATTTTTGTTCCAGCAGGCTTTTGAGAAGTGAATATTTTTATAGAGAAGGCTTCTAATAGTGGGCTTACTGCTTTTAATTGTACAATTTTAAAACATCTTTTTAAATTGTACTGTTATTAATTTTTGTATTATTTTAAATGTATGTTTTCAAATATTTTTCACTATTACTGACAGTTTAATTACATTTTAATCCTAACCATTTGTAGGTTTTAGTTATATTCATTTTAACTGGTAAGCTGCCTTGAGTCCTTCATGGTGAGGGGAATGTCAGGATATAAAGTTGCTGCTGCTAAAGGTTAATCTGTTACCTTAGTGTATATAGAACAGGCACTGTAGAGTTTGTAGGAGAAACATGTTCATAATAGCTGCCCTTTGTTTGTCTATAGGCTGAAAAATCTGTTGAGTAGGACCTGTCATATGAGACAGAGAACTCAAACTGTTGTGAATGTTATCACATACCTGTTTACATCTCTGTTAAACACAACATTTTAAAAAAATTTTGGCAGACAATACCTTATTTATATTAGGATACATGATGCACTGCAATGCTCCTCATTGTGTAGCAGATGGTACTGTGTATCTCATTTTCATTGCTTCCTTTACAATGAGCCTAGTAAACCAAGATATATGGGCTTGTAAGTGATAGCCCAATATGAAATGCTCGTACTTTGAGAGATTTTACTAATAGGTAACTATTAAAGAACATGTCAAGATATTCAAATAAATGACAAAATGGTACAGCAGTGGCTACATACAAACGTAGACGTTTATGTCAGCAGCTGTCAAACCTCTGAAAATTCATAATTATTTGATAAGTTCTTTTTAATTGCATACCATTTCTTCAGTGTTTCCATCATTACAATCAATAGTATTGCAATTACAGCATTAACGTATTATACAGCATTCATAGACTCATCAGGTTGGAAATATCTGATGAATCCAATGTAATTGAAATACTGTCCTGCACAGCAAAGCATCCCTTATGAAACTGATGAATTAGTCCAAGTCCAAAAATATGGCACAGTCACCCCTGCAAGGATATGTTTGATATTGTCACTGTACCCAGCGATGCTATATAACAGCTTGAAGTAGGGAAGGCTTTACAGCCAGTTGTTGAATCTGGACAAATTTCCCTTTCTTTAAAGGGCTTAAAGACAGCAAGGGGGACATACTTACTTATGAGAGGACTTTTTGGAAACTCAGGATTAAATGTATAACCCCTAACTTTGGGTCATGGACTCACTCCCCAACAGAGCTTAATAATAGAAGAATTGTAATTGAACTAGAGTCCTGTTTAGTCCACTGTTCTGTTCTCAACCAGATGTCTATGAGTCACTTGTAAGCAGGACATGAAGGTAGTGGTGTTCTTGTGCAGTTGCTGTAGAGAGGCACGGCACCTCTGATACTTTGTACAGCCATTATCTTTCAGAGAGAAGTTCCAGTGATGTCTGATGCCAAAAGCAAATTCCACATTCCAGGAGCTGATAATGAATTTGCCACCTTTTCATCTCTCCTCCCAAAAAAATCCTAAATTTCCATTAGCGTTCATCTAAACAATCTTTTCCTTTTCCCTCATCAGATATGAATTGAGTGAAAAGATGCTGTCTGCATGTCATCTTCTTAAAAGTAGCATTGATGATCCCAAGGCCATGATCAGCAAAGAGACAGTAAGTTCAGCATAGTTTGTGAATTATCTATTCTCTAATTATTTATTATGTTAAAGGCTGAGTTGCACAAGAGAAACAGATAGTTGTCAATAAAAGTTCAGCACAAAGACATCACCAGTTTGTATGCTGCAAGCCACCAGATCCAATTCAGCTAATGCAGTACATGATTAGGACTATGAAAGGAAAATGCAATATGACTTTTTTTCTTCTTCTTCAGAGCACTCTTATAGTACAGCAAGTTGTTTAATCTGTTAGGGGGACATTTGGAACTTTTGTGGAATGAAGTTTGCTACATTATGTGCTAAGATAAGTCACATGCTGAAACCAGGTATTCTGTCTCTTAAATCAGAACAATGTGGACTCTGCAGTACTAAGATTTCCACAACTTCTCTGTGCTGGTAGCTACAGACAGAATATAACTTTAAAAAAAAAAAGGCATCAAAGAAGGTTTTTTAAAAGCCTCATAAAACATACTGATGTTTAAAAACAGCCCTTCCATTCATTCTTGAATTGAGTGTTCCTAACGTGTGAGAAAGTACACAAGATAGAGATTTAGTGTTCCATTTCATTATGGAAGGTTGAGTATCGCTTATCTGGAAACCCAAACCCAAAACATTTTGCCACCAGCTGCCTACTTCTACATTTGAGGTGGTGGCGGTGGCATTTCTGCTCATTCATCTCTCATACCCTCAGTCTCTCTCCAGTGTCATTCATGTCTGATAAGTATTGAATAAACAAGGCACAAGGCTTAAGAGAGACGCAAGGATCTGTGAAACGGTAGGAATCCAAGTGTAGTGCTTTGTGCAAAGCAGCAGCTGTGATGCTCCTGCTCATTTGTTCCTAGGCTCCCTGGAGAGCTTCTGTACATTACTGTATTTTATATATTTTTGTATGTGTGTGTTTTATGTATGTGCAAATAAAGGTATTCCAAAATGGACAAATATCCAAAATATGAAATACTTCTGGTCCCAAACATTTTGGATAAGGGATACACAGCCTTTATAACTTTTATGTTCTGATGTGGAAATGTGCTCTTACCAAACACAGCAATACATGTTTTATCCATCTCTGTTTTTGAAGTTGGAGTGTGCTGTGCAGACAAGCAGAATCAACCTCTAAATGCTCCAATATGGCATTTCAGTCTCATTTGTACTGAAATAAGTTACACTGTCTTTGGGAATTCTTGGAAACTTTTCTTTAGACTGATTATGATATCTTCTTAATCAGAAACTGTTATACAGGTATTGATGAAAGATCTGTCCCAGTAGCAACAGAGAAGCAATTAGGGCTTTTGGAGGCCTTGTTATCAAGGTGTGATTACAGGTTCTCTGAAAATTAGACTCAGTGTGTGTTGATCTAGATATGTTAAATAAAGAAGCGAGATTTCTTGGATTGTTTGGCATGCCTTGTACAAGTACTTTTGTACTCGAATTACTTCACTTCTGTGACACATAGCATTTTGGCTCATACCATTTACAACACACTTGACCCTGTGCTTACCCAGTGCTTTCTACATTATAAATACAGTAGGCTCTCCACATTTGCAGGGGTTAAAAACCCCCACAAATAACTCCCCCCAGTGAGCACTCGTGGTCCCTGCACTCTCTTGCCCGCCACTGCTGGCACACCTATTAAGTGGTGGGCAGGAGAGTACGGGGGAGGAGAAAAGATCTTTCCCCCTACGTGCAGGATTGTGCAGGGAAAAAGATCTCCCTCCTTCACTCTCTCACCACCCCCCATCTGTGCAATCACACAGGCAGCAGCAGCAGGAGAGCATGGGGGAAAGATCTTCCCTCCCATTCACTCTCTCACATCCCACCCCATGCCATTGCACAGGCAGCAGTGCAAGAGATGGCAGGGGAAAAAAGATCTTCCCCTCTTCACTCTCTCGCCCCTCACCTGTGCGATTGCGGTGGCAGGAGAGCGCAGGGGGAAGATCTTCCCTCCCCTTCACTCTCTTGCCTGCTGTCAGCATGATTGCTCGCTGACACCATGGATAATCAAACCCATGAGAGTCAAGCCTGCAAATGTGCGGGGAGAACTGTACTATCTGTACTCATACACAATTGGTTACTCTGAAGCAGCTGAGTGTCTTGGAAAAAATACAGAAAATCTCCTTTTGCACATTAATTTGTTGTCATCTTATATTCCACTTACTTCAAATAGTCAACAAGCTAACTAGCAATATTTTAAAAAGTAACATCCAAGACCTTACTTCAAGAGCAGTCTTAAAATCCGAATTAACAGAGCAGGCAATTCTAAGAGACGTAGTTACCCGCAGTGACTAAAACAGCCCCTATACTACTGCTGTGCTATACTGCTTCTCTTCAGTAGCAACTAGATGTAGAGCTCATTACAGGCAGTCTAGTCTAAGATAACAAGGGCATGAATGACTGTGCCAGTTTTGTCAAGAGGTGTTGCAACCAATGAAGCAGCTGAAACTAGAAAAAGGTACACTCTGCAGAACTAGGAAGAATGCCAAATTAAACAGCACAACAAAAACTATCTGTTCTTTCAGAGGAAGTGCAGCCTCATTCAGCATGGGGTTGGGTAATTCTGGATAAGGTAATACCCAGTAGTTTCTTGAAGATGTTGAATATCGTGAGAGAAAAGATAAAACCCTATGAATGCCACGAGCAGTGGGCCAAGGGGAGGAGTAGTAGCACTACCTTCTAGGTTCTGTCAGTATTGAAGAGAATCCGCATCCCTTTGAGAAGGCTTGAATGGTACTGAATTCCAATCAGAGGCCCAGGAGAAGCATTGGGGTTGATCACTAGCACACTCACTATATCCTCACAGAAGATCCATGAACATTTTTGTTTTAAAACTGTTTCAGGGAGGAGGTAAAATTCAAGCCTTGTTCAGGGAAACACTAACACTTTGTACTTTTCTTAAGTGCTCAGTGTGCTCTGCACAGAACAAGTGTGTAACTAAAATACTAGAGAAGCATGGCAAGTTACACAAAAGAAGTAAATTATGAGTTGGAAAGGGACAGCAAGAAATGAGCTTTCCATTTTTTTCTCTCCCTATGTGACAGCTTTGGATATTTTGTCCAGATATTTATCAAAGGAAAAAGACTATATTTTCTGTATGAGACTGAAATCATTTATAAACAGAACTTCCCTTTGATAATTTTTTGTTATTGGCAGCGATATTGTTTAAACACCATCCAGCATGAGTGGTTTCGTGTGTCGAGCCAGAAGTCGGCTGTTCCTGCAATGGTTGGAGACTACATAGCTGCTTTTGAAGAGATTTCTCCTGTAGTCCTTAGACACATTATCAACATGGCAGATGGAAATGGCAACACAGCTCTCCATTATAGTGTTTCTCACTCTAATTTTGAAATTGTGAAGTTGCTCTTAGATGCAAGTAAGTTGGCTATCCTGAAATTTTTGTATGACATCCATATTTCACGTTATGTTCCTTCTTCCCTCTCTCTGAAAAACAAAACACACACACACACACAAAATATTTGTGCAGCTTTGTCTTTAGGTATTTCCTGGACTTTTGTAACTTTAGCCTCTTCATTTTCTAGCAACAACTTTCAGATAACTTTCTCAAGTCACTGGGCTTTTACTTGCAGTTTTGCCTTGGAATGCTGGCATTCTCATTAGTGAATGAGTGCTGGTCCTATAAGGGTTATGTCTGAACATTTCTTTGTTACTTCATATGCAGTCAATGAACTTTTAATTAACCCTAAGCACTTTACGCTTTCACAGTGCTTTCGTTAGATACAGTTGCTGGAACTATACATAAATGGCCTCTTTATTCCTTGTTCTTCATTTGAGCATATCCATTTTGACAAGGTATCCATAAGGTTCAAAAGCCTTTATGACATTATAAGAGATTATTTCCCATATATGAATGTATGAACAGCTGGACACTTAAAGGATACAAGATCTATTGAATTAGAAGTAGGATTATTTTAAGTAGTATTAATTTGCAGTTTAACACATAATGTATATTTCTTTGGAAACTTTAAAGTTAAACAGATTTTTTTTAACTTCTTCCACTTAAATGTTTCATTGTTAATTTAGTTTTTGTAAGGATTTTTAAACTGGTTTCAAAGCAGTATTAATGATAGCACACTACATATGACAATATGCTGAATCTACTTGGTGTCTTTCCACCAGTCAAAGGCCCTTTGCTCCAGCAGAGGCTTCCATCAGCAGAACAGAGAGGGAAGTGATTTTGGCAATTCCCTCTCCCGTACACAGACAGTCAGTTTTCAGAGAGGACAATGTATGCATTTTCCTTTTTCTGTTGTCCTTTTTTTAAAAAAATAGCTTTTTAAAGATTTGAACAGAAATGAGCATAAACCAGCAAGCAATGCATTTGATATCCAGCACAGGAACATGTACTGTATTGGTGTTTCCAGGTAATCCAGCAAATAAATCCCCAGCTGAAACAACAATGATAATAGTAATTTTTTCCAAAAAATCAATATGCAAGGAATCGGGAGAAAGATGGCTGGCATTTTTATTTACATAACTACTAAACCTGCACCATCTTGCATAGAATTTGGAGTGGTCTTGGTTATCTTTAGCAGTCTTTACCATTTCAGTTAATTTTTCTGTTAGCGTGTTGTTGTTGTTGCTGCTGCTGCTGCTTTATTCATTTATGTCCTACCTTTTTCTCAACAGTGGAACTCAACATTAAAACAGTATAAATGAAAATGCTCATGCAAGTATAAATATAAAATTTAAAAAACAGTTAAACAGTTTGTAAAGTTAAAACATTACATGTTAAAAATACCACATTAAAATACATTTTTTTAAAAAACCACTATACCTACCTTCAAACAGAATGGCACAGCATCAAGAGCCCAAACCCAGTCAATTTATAAAAGAATGATGGCATAAAAATGTCTTAACCTGCCATCAGAAGCAGAGCAAGGATGGGACCATCCTGGTCTCTCTAGGGAGGAAGTTATAAAGTCGGAGCAGCCACTGATAAGACCTTCTTTCTTGTTCCCACCTAACACACCTGAGAGGGTGGTGGGAGAGAGAAGAGCCTCTCCAAATTATCCTAGAGTTCTGCTGGACTCATAAAGAAAGATACAGTTCTTCAAATAACCTGGGCAAAAGCCATACAGGTCAAAACCAGCGCTTTGAATTCTGCCTGGAAACGGACTGGCAGCCAGTAGAGGTGTTGCAACAAGAGAGCTGTGTGCTCCCTGAGCAAGCCCCAGTTAACAACCTGGCTGCAGCTCTTTGAGCCAGCTGTAGTTTCTGAGCACTTTTCAAAGGCAACCCCACATAGAGAACAGTATAGTAGTCCAAAAGGGATGTAACCAAGGCATGTACTGCCATGGCCAGATCTGACTTCTCTAGGAAAGGGGGCAGTTAGTATACAAGCTTTAACTGTGCTGAAGCACTTCTGGTCACTGCTGAAACCTGGGCCTCCAGGCTCAGAGTTGAACTGAGGAGTACCCCCAAACTGTGAACCTATGTTTTCAGGAGGAGTGTAAGCCCATCTAAAACAGGCTGAATCCCTATTCCCAGATTTGTTCTTCAAATGACCAGGAGCATCTCTGTCTTGTTTGGATTATTTGTTTGCCCTCATCCAGTCCACTAAAGCTGCCAGGCACCAGTTTAACAGAGGAACAGCTTTCTTGGAATTAGGTGGAAAGGAGTATTAGAACTGACTATCCACATACTGGTGACACCTGACCCCAGAACTCCAGACAATCTCTCCCATTGGTTTCATGTAAGGATTATAGGGGATGAGATTGAACCCTGAGGGACTTCACAGGCCAATGGCCAAGGAATTGAGCAGGACTTCTGACAGCACCCCTCCAAGAAAAAATGAAGTGATTGTAGAATATTTCCTCCAAGCCCCATCCCAACAAAGTGACTCAGAAGGATACCATGAGTGATGGTATCAAAAGCCACTGAGAGGTCCAGCAGAACTAACAGGGACATACTCCCCTGCCCAGTTCCCTGTGTAAGTCATCCACCAAGGCGACCAAAGCTGTCTCTGTCCCAGACTGTATCTAACCACTGAGAAAATGACAGGGCATTTAAGCCTTTCCAGCTATATGCAGTCTCTAAAAGTGCTGCCAAACAGAAATACACAATCACTTATTTATGAGAATCACACTATGAAATGCAGTTCTTCATTTGCAATATAAAAGAGAGAGAGAATAGTCCCAACTCATGATACAGGAATTGTTTTGTAATGCAATTTTACTGATTTCTGCTGTGGTCCATTCTTTTCATAATATCACTTAGAAATATTTCTAAGACACAGCAGCCAATATATTTTGAAGTTTCTTTGCTGGTATTTTACTTTGCTGGACACCTTATAGAAGTGTGTAGATTCTTTCTTTTTAGATATTATTTTTTATATATAATTAGTAGTGCACCCTGGATTCACTTTATAGAAAAATTAGCAAATTTGGTAAAGTGTCACTTTAAGATCTCTAGGGAATAGACAACACAATGAGGTACAATGGTTGAACAAAGGGAGTAACTTCCTTGGCTTCTGGCACTGTCTAAGAGGAACTGAATGCATTTGGTCCCATACAAATACCCTTTAGTAAAGGAATCCATTTAACTGGCAAGTCATGTCTGGAAGCTTTAGAAATCTAAACTGTCTTGTTAAAATATTTATTAGTTGTGTAAAAGGAAGAAGTGTCAAGGAGACATTACTTTTTTAATATTTCAGCCATCATTTCACTGTTTTATGTGATACTTTATATGTAAATCTCAGGTTTTCCCACTATATACCTGAAACTTGGGACAGAAACTGGTGCTGTCTCCAGTTCTGTTCATTGAATTTTGGAACAATTGCCTTTAAGTTAACTGTCTTAGCCATTTCATGAAATGTGGCTTTGAGCTTTCTTTCCAGCTCTGCTGTCATGCACACTATAAAGAGAGAGTTGTTTTCTTTATTTGGCTGAAGAACTATCCCTGCCTCTTTTTTCCCCTTTGCAAGTTCTTCTGAATCATCTTCATTATATAAGCAATTACTGCATTTCCAAAAGACTGTTCTGATAACAGTTTATTCAGTTGTTTTGCACAATTGCTGCTTTTGAGCTTCCAACTTTCTCAAGAGATTCTCTCATCTGTCCTCCTGCAGATGTCTGCAATGTAAATCACCAGAACAAGGCTGGTTATACTCCCATTATGCTGGCTGCTCTTGCAGCTGTAGATGCTGAGAAAGACATGAGAATAGTGGAAGAGCTCTTTGCCTGTGGAGATGTGAATGCCAAAGCCAGTCAGGTTGGTACTGCTATGCTTGCCTCACTGAACACCATGGTAGACATTCAGATAGAGGATAACTGTCTGGTGTGACATGATGGAAAGGGAGCTTATGTTATGCTACCCCTCTTTATTAAATGACTTTGAACAAATTACTGTTTTTTTGTTTGTTCATTTTCCCTTAGTGCAGGAGCAATGTACAACTTATCTATGTTGCTAGCATATTGTGATGACCGACTATTGCAGACCACTCAAATGTATAATTATTAAGAAATTCTGTAATGGGAATTGCCAGTAGTTAATTAGGCCCTCTTTTGATATGCGTGTCTTTTTAATTTTTATAACAAACTTGGAAAAAAGCTGTAAACATTAAGTGTGAATTTGTTTTACTGTTGGAGGAAACAAGTGAGGTGATTCAGAAGTAAATTCCTACACACTGACTTTATACTTCTCCTGTTTGTGATTCTATTACTGGAGAAAGAGTCATCTCTGCTGAAACAGTTCTAAGGGTGAAGCTGAGGTAACATCCTTTAGGTGGAGTGTGGGGCAACTTTTAAAGTGTCCACGCTGAGTTCAGTCCAAAAATACCTGTTCATCCCAGAGACTTAAGGCTGAACACAATAAGACTGAACACAATAGCTTTACAAGTTGAAATGAAACACTAGTTGCATACATTGTTGATTGGCTGAGGCCTGTGAAGTCTTTTTGCAGTCTCATTTTATGTTTTTTTAAAGAAAAGTTTCTCCATAATGAGGCAATAAATAAAGAGATATGTTAACCGTTCAGATAAGGTTTTTTAATGTTCTGATAAAGTAGATGACCTGACCAAAGCATGGAAGGAGAGGTAAGGCTGGCTGAGCCAGTGTTGGATTTTCTATTTGTTTTTGTCTGTAACGTCAGTGGCAGTGTTTCAGGAGCTGTGTTAATGCTGTATCTGAAGGACATCTTGCAAGATCTTTGATACTACATCTTTGTTTCACTCTTAAATTGCCATAATAGATTCAGATTGTAGGAAAAATTAAAACTCCCCATTCTGTATAAGTATATATGGGTGGAAAGCTACTGTGGTCTAATATTATGAGTGTTGTACCAAGACTCTGGGAGTCCAGAGTTCCCTGTTGAGCCATGGAAACCCACTGGGTGACTTGTGAGAAGTCATACTCTCTCTGCCTTAGAGGAAGGCAAACCTCCTCTAAATGAATCCTGCCAAGGTAACCCTGGGATAGTGTTGTCATAAGTCAGAGTCATTTTGAAGGCACATAACAGTGTACAGATGCTGATATATAATTCAGCCAGATTATAATAAGTAGTAAGGCTTCAGACTGATCAGGCATGTCCCTTGTGGTAATCTCCCTTCAGAAAATGAATCGATGCTGGCATTCCATAATTTTTGGTATAATTTTTATTCCCCTCTATGCAGGCTGGCCAAACTGCTCTGATGCTTGCTGTCAGCCATGGGCGAATAGATATGGTGAAAGCTCTGCTAGCTTGTGGTGCAGATGTCAACATCCAAGATGATGAAGGCTCCACTGCTTTGATGTGCGCTAGTGAACACGGACATGTTGAGATCGTTAAACTTTTGCTGGCTCAGCCTGGATGTAATGGCACACTGGAGGACAATGTGAGTTTCCTGCACAAACTGTCAGTATCTCATCTGATTCAAGTTCATAGTTTGCTGGAATATTCCTTGTGACAGAACGGAGCATCCAGATAGATTTAGACCTGTGCAAAATTCAGCTGGCATTAAAATGCCTACATTCTGCTTAACTGTGATTTATAGGAATAGGGGTAATGTTCATAAATGGGCTAATGGGAACAGGAGAGAGAGAGAGAGAGAGACAGTGAGAGTATGTGCTCTAGTTTAGTCCAGCATAATATGTAGTAGTGGGTTGATGACTGTGGCTTACCACAGTTACTAGTTATCTCTTTCTCTGGCTGCCAAGACAAACTTGTTTACAAACTTGTATATAAACGTGTATACATGATGAGTAAATACACCAACTTTATAACTACAGTTTCATACTCCTGTTTCTCTGAAGAATGTGATAAACTCTGCACTTCGTCTCTGAGCTTTTAAGCAGTAGCTGTAGTGTTATTTTACACAAACTATTCAAGAAAACCATAATTGACCTTCAGCAATTTTAATACTAGTTTTAATTCTGCTTTCAGTTATGTGCATTTAAGTGCTATACTGAGCACATCTGGGTCTGCTAGTCTTTAGTCCTTGACAATTGTGTTGCTATATAAAATTTGTATGTGCTGGCCTTCAATGGTAATGAAATCTTACTTAGGTACTTGTTTGCATATAGTATATCACATTTATACTTTACAATAGCCCTACTCGGGTACTCTAAAACCTGAATAAAGCAAACATGTGAGAAGGGACAGTGTGTGGAGTGCTTCTTTCTGAAGATAAAAATCTTCCTCTATGCCTAGGAGATGACCAGAAATTACAGTAGAGGGTCCAATACTACTAGCATGTTCCTCCTCTTCCTCATGTTTGCTACCTTCAGGTTTTAGAATGTTTGAACAGGGCTATTGCGATGTGTGATTGCAACATGCATGTGAATACAACATGCAAACTGGTATTATTATAGTTTTAGTCTACATGTATACTTAAACATGTAAAATTTAGGTGTAGAAACCTAAAACCACCATGCAAAAAAAAAAAACCTGTAAATTGCTTTTACTCCTTTGGATGTTGTGCTTTATATGTAACTCTCTGCCACAATGTCTTGGGAAGTGACTTGATTATAAACGTTTCTCTAGGAAAAAAGTATTTAAAGAAGAGATGAATAGGATCAGAAGGTGGAGAACTGAATGCAAACAGTCAAAAGATTTATTTTTTAAAAACTGGCTGAAATTAATTATAACAGCATCCTCCTTTGGTGGCGTACCAAATGCCTTATGCCACATTGTACTTTTTGAGCAGTGGTCTTTTTTCAGCATACCAGGTTAAACATGTAGGAAAAAAGAAACCTCAATTTAGAAGCATTTGCAATTAAGAAAGTGGATAATTTAATGTATTATCATGGCTAATTATCCTATTAGATTAAATTTTCTCTCTTCCTCACATTTTTCCTCTTCTATTTTCCTGAGCAATATAATTTTCTTTTTCATGAGACAAAATCAGGTGATTACTTGTAATTCTGTTGTAGTGGTGGTGTACTTAGCAATAACCAAGCTTCTTTGCTGAGAAGTAATCAAGTTCCTGCTTATCAGATTCCTTCCCAAAACAGATTTATAAATTCACCACTTACTTATAATAAAGATTTTTTAAACTGATTCTATATGTGGTCTGGTTGAATAACAGGACCTTCACTGCAGGATCTTTTGGTCTCTGCAAGCCTTTTTTAAAAACTAATAATAAAAAGGACCTGCATAAATTCACATTTGTCTTATCTTTCTCCCTCCCTGTCTCTCCTTCCCGCCTTAAGGATGGGAGCACAGCACTTTCAATAGCTCTTGAAGCAGGCCACAAGGATATTGCTGTTCTTCTCTATGCTCATGCAAACTTTTCCAAAACTCAGTCTCCGGTAAGTTAAGAATAGCTATGTTCCTCATCTTGGGTTTGTGCAGTGGCTGAGAAGCTTTCTGGGTCTTAGAGCAAATGCAAATCCGTTCTCTTCCCTTCATTTAGAAACTGAGCAATAATGATCTTGTGTGTTGCCCATTTCAGTCTTCTCCTTCCTTTCACCCTGCCCATCATCAGTTTCCAGTCTGGCATGTCTTCTTCTGGAATTCTCTGCTAGAAGGAGTAATTGGAGTCACACTGTTGTATGCAGAAAGTCTGTTAGAAGCACTAGTAAGAAAGCTGAGCTTCATACTTCCCCCTGTAGGCTCCAGGAGGTGATGCAATTCTCCAATCAAAAGTACTCCTTTTTTTTTTTAATTGCAAAAATGCACTGTTATTGCTGCCCAGCACTTTTTCCTTCCCTCTATCTCCAAGTCTGCCACTGTAGAAACCATGTCCTGCAAGCACCCTGTCATAAAAGTTTCAGTTCCTCAGGCTTGTATTATAGTTGCCAGAGCTGCACTTATCTTCAATTCAATAGAAGTATTCAATGAACTGAAGGGTTCATTGGCTTTCTGCAGCAAGCTTCATTATTTCCCATTATTAACAATCCTCTGCTTTTTTCTTTTCTAGGGCACCCCGAGGCTCGGAAGGAAGCCATCTCCTGGTCCTACTCATAGAAGCCCATTTGATTGCTAGTGTACAGTGTTTCTCTTCTAAACACTAATGTCACCTCTCCCAAGCTGCTAGTGGTTACTGTTCTACAGTGACAGATATTGAATGTAATTGCTTTGTGCCTAAGCTCACCAGCAAACTGAAAGCAAGTATCTAGAGCTAAAGACAGAAATGGGTTAGGACAATGTTCTTGTTAACAGCGTTACTCAGGATCATGTACTAGTGGTACATGATTGAGAGATATCTATTTCCCCTAGATCTCCAAGGCCATTTATGTGTACTTGGTCACTACACAGATTAGACAGGCTTCTCCATGCTGCTGCTGCAGGATCTTTCAAGTATACCATGAGGTACAGGAAAATAACAGCGAGGTATGTTGGTTGTCACATGGCCTGCTGTGGGAGCAAGAGAGAAGCAGTGGTCATAAAGGACTGGTTGCACACAGGTTCCATATTGCATCCCAGAACCCTCTAAGTCTTCATTTTGTTCATCTTTTCAGCCCCCAGGAAATGGCATAAAGATGTTTTTTCCCCTATAGTATATATCCTTTTGTTGCCTTACTTAAAGGTTTTTTTAAGCTATCTGTTCAGTTATGACTGTACACCCCCATCCAAATAAATCTTACCAGCTTTTTAAAGATATGTTCTTTATAGGTATTTATATTTGCTACTGTTGAAATTGTTGGCAAGAACACTTTTATCATAAATGTCATTCCACAGTGGTTTTGAGTCTTGTTTGTTACTCTTGTTTTAAATTTTAAACATGGCAACTGCTTATGGTGTTAGCTCTTTGAAATCTCAGCTGGTGGACTGATAGCTTCACCATGGATAACGGACTGCTATATAACCTGGGACTTGCTAAACAAACTGCTGCCGATTTGTACAGCTTTTATATAAAAGATTATGTCAGTATTTTTGACACTTTCTATTCCATCATAATTACAATAATATTTACATGTAACTGTTAATAGACTTTTATTAATGGTCATCTACATGAACTCTGACATACATTGCAAAATGTTCATCTCTACTGGAATGAAATGTAGTTCTGGATGTGCATGGACAGTGCACACACGCATATATGGAATGCTTATTTCCCTGTCATGTTCACTTCAGTCATATGCATTTAAGTGTTTGAAGTGCCTTAGACTCTTGCCATATTTTCAAAATAAAATTTCCTTATTTTTTTCCTGCCTTTTGTTGTGTTTTGTGGCTTTGGGAGAGCAAGGTTTTGAAGGTCCTTTTTACTTCTGTTGATTTGTCACGTATACCAATCTTTAGCACACATTACAACTTCATTACGATTGAGGACTAGAACCTTTAATTTCAAGAGAACTTAAAATCAAACAAGCTTCTGTAGTCTAAGAGCATGTGCCTCAGACTGTGCTGCCACTCACTGTTTATGTCACTTCTCATTAAAGAGAATATTTCCTTTGCATTAACTTGAGCTAATTTTAAGACACTTCTAGCAATCTGATCCTAAGCTTAGTTTCATATGCCCCACTGATTTTGATGAGATTGTGTGAATGCAGCCAGAATCAAAAAGAAAAGAAGGGCAGTATCCAGAAGTGAGAAAAAAAGAAATAAAGAATTAAGATAGTGCTCAAGATGAATTGAAGCCCCCTGAAGATTCAATGTGTTGAAATTTAAATGCTACAATAAAGGCAAAATAGTGAAGAGAATAAGAAATATCAAGGAATATTGGCTGAGGAATATTAACAACTGTCACAAGAATACAATACTAAATTTTAGCCACAGATACATCATTTTGATTGTAATTACCCAAAGCTATTTTAAGCGATTACAAATATGTAAGTACTATACTGTTTTTGAAAAATTTAAATAATAAGAAAAAAAGAATCCTGAAATAAAATACTCAGAATTGAATTTCAAACACCTTGAGGAAAGAAAGAGGTACCAAGCCTACTCCTTATGGGGAGGAGGTAGGGAGCAGGTAGTGAAGCATCACTCATAGCCAAAGCCCTTACAGCTCACAGTGATTAGGATAAGCAGGATGGAAAGTCAGCATTGTGCTGTTGTTTTTTAGATGTTTTCTAAGACTTCTATCTCATTTAAACCAATAGAGAAGGGTACTACTTATGTCAGCTGCAGAGCTACTGTGATTATGTGTTTTCTGTAAGGGCATAATGAGAGAACAAGGGAGACATGGATCCTATTGTTCAGGGACAGGTAAGCTTCAGGGGCCCATTTCCTACTCCCGGAACCTGCTGGTGACCACTCTAAAATGTGGAAGAAAACCCCAACTCCAACCACTACAATAAAACAGCCAAAGATATATATCGGATTTGGGGGGGGAAACACCTTTCCTTCCTTTCCTTTAAAAAAAGGAGTGGGGAGGGTTTTCAGCATATTTAAAAAGGGGGAAATTGTCATCTGGATAGCTTCCAGGGATGCCAATTCTCTTTTGGCCAGCTTTTATTTTTCAGCTAGGGCAGTTCAGGGGAGTCTGGGAGGAACCAAAAACTTCAGACTGATCTTGGGGCCTGCATTATTTCCACTCTTGCCTTAGGTTCTCTACCTTGCCTATCACACCCCGAGAATACTCCTTTCTGGCCCTTGCAAACCAACACGGATAGGTAAGTGATGGCAACAGAACTTCCACCGACACTGTGGGAAGGACCTCAGCCTGTATCCGTAGCGTTCAGTAACCCTTCACCAATGCTCTGTTGAACTGCAGGATTACTCAAAAATAGAAAGTAGGAAATAGCCCTAATTACTTTGTCAAACATCTTTGTATATTGCCCTTACCAAAATGTACTCTGTAGCAAGGATGCAGCAAGGTCTGCATCCTACACTGAAGGGATGTAAGACTGAGGCTAATGAATCAAATGATGCTTTACTTCAGAAATAAAGCAGGCAGATCTTTGTTTCCTTTATCTCAAAGTAAGCACCGACCCGCAATCCCAAACCATGTCAGGCATCTGTGTTTTGCCTAAGGCAAGAATATCTCTGAATTGCTACCAGGCTGTTATCACAAGTGGGGATTCAGCATTTCCTCACTATCGCAGTATGCACTCCTAGGAGTAAATAAAAACCTACAGAACTACTAATGATACTTCAGTTTCCATGCCAGGGCTGAGTTTAACTGCATACCTCAAGGTTAAAGCATCTGACCAAATTTTTTGGACTTGTTACCCCACCCTGCAGCCTGTTGAAAAGTTTTGGAGAACTCAGAAGCATGAACCCTTTTGTGAGATTTTATTTGACCTAATAAAGCAGAATGGGCAAACTGAGACCCACGTGCTTTTTCCGCATCTCTGGACAGCCTTTTTCCAGGGAAAATAAGGGGTAAATTGCCTGTCTGGGAAGCCTCCAGGAACAGCAGTTCACCTTTTAAATTAGTCACAGGGGTGAGAATAATCCAACTCTTCCTATATTGTTAGACTGCACCTTCCAAAATTTCTCACAGCTGACAATGCTGGATAGGGCTGCTGGGATGTGCAATCCACCAACATTTGGAGGGCTGCGTGATTCCCAATCCTGTCAATTTTACATAAATCAATTTTGTCACTTTGGGCAATATAAACATGTGGAGTAGGGTGGAGCAAAAGAACCATATATCCTTTAGACATATTGTAAAGCCCTGGAAACTGTCCCAAATGGACATTCTGTGTTTTTGTGACAGGCAGGCAGGATTGGAGAAATATCTGACTATCTCTTCAGTGATTACAGAAGCACTGAGACCCCTGGGGGGACCCTTGCAGAACTCAGCACTTATGTCATCATTGAGCATCTGGGTATGGGGAGATAACCAGATGCTTCTCACTGTGCCTTCTCACCCATGTACCATGGAATGGCCACGTGAGAAAGCTTCAAAAGCTTTACAGTAAGGTGGTAAGAATTTTGTATGCTGAGCAAGGAGAAAGCTAGTATCAATCCTGATAGCACCTGAGAAAGGACATCTGCAAATATGTGTAAATACATCCCTATCAGAATTCTGTCAAAGCAATTTTATTGTATGTAAGGGGAGGCAAAATGCATACAGTAACTATACAGCTGAAGAAGGAACAAACACCCTACTCACAAGAATCCTTAGGGTGGCTTTGTTTTGGTAAAGCAGCTAGAAAACGTTACTCAGAATGCAGAGAATAGTAAGACACATGACTGAGCAATTGAACTGTACATAGAGGCACCCATAGGTTAACCATTTAGGGCCAGCCAAAGCCCTTTCAGGAGAGGGATACATCCCGCAGCTGATCAACATTGGGGTTCAGACTGGAGAGTGAGTAGCAAATTACTTGGGAAGCTAGCTCAGTCAAATGATGAGGTTGTTACCATACTTCAGTACTTGGTCAGAAATCTGAGGAGACAGGGAAGAAGTAAAGCTCTCCTACCAAGCTGATACATGCACTTAATGGTAACTTGCTTGTGGTAAATGTATCCATCTTTAAGTAATTGTGTATTAAGAATATAAGAACTGGAGCCAACAAGGACCTCAGTGTCAGCCCACTATCTGATTACTTGAATGTATAGCTTTCAGATCACCCTCTAGCAAAACAGGTGCACATGCACCAGAATATGGTGAGAAGCCTGACACTATTTGGAACAGAAGCAGCTTTCTATTTTCTGTTGTACTGAGAAGAGTACTTTATTTAGAATGGATTTGTGGCCAGAAGCCACTTAGCTGAACTTCCTGCCATAAAGAAAATTGCTAATCCCATGTTGAACTGTTTGCTTATTTAGCATGGTAGCAATTTTCAAGCCTGCTGATCATATAAAAAGCGGAGGTACTGAGGATTATAATGTAGAAAACTAGCTAAACCACATCACCACCACTGCCAGATGACTCTAAAAATTGAACTGTGGTCAGAAATAAGAGAAGATTTCATTAAAATACAGGGTGTCTGACAATCTTGTTTGAAGTAGGTCAGTTGAATGTAAGCATATATCAAAGCTCTGGCACAAGTTGTGTCCTCACTGCTATCTACCACTATTATCCCCTTAAAGAAAACTAAAGTATGCTTACATGTTTTTGCTAGAGTAAAGCCCTCACTGAAATTTGTTGGCTAGGCTAGAAGTTCAAGTAGCATCTCAAAAGCCAAATGGCCTGTCTCAATAGTCTGCAGAGATAGATATCCTTAGGCATGATGTAATAATCCTTCAAATCTTGACGAATTTTCAGTACTTGAATTAGAGAGGACATAAAAACATCAACTATCTCCATTTCCAAGACCTGCATTTCAAAACAATACTATATAGTACAGGAGTGGGCAGCTATGGCCCTGTGTTGCTGTATTGCAATTTCTACAAGTCTTCGCCATGCCAAGGTTTAGAAAAATTATTTTGGACTATAACTCCCTGTAACAGTGGCCATGTTAGCCATGGGATTCTGAAAGCTGTATACCCTTCCAAAGGGATTTTTCAGGCTTCTGACTGTTGTGTATCCTGGCCAAGAACAATGAAAGCTGCAGCTTAGTAACATATGGGGGGACCATAGCTATCCACTCATATTATAAACAGTTATCAGTCATAGAGACTTTTTGCAAAATGGAAACTTTCATGCAAAACTCTGTATGTGTTGAATTGTCAGTGATCAATAACCAAAACAGTAGGTTTTCATTTATATGTAGCTGCACAAATAGGTCTCAGTGTGTGTCTGTGTCTGTGTGTGTCTGTGTTCAGTGACTGATTTGACATAGCAATGAAGGCAATATCTCTACAATCCTAGAAAAGGCATGGATTGGGTGACAAAAAAATGTGATTATAATTTAGTAGGCAAGCAGCGCTGCTCAGTTGTCAGACATGTCTGGCTATGTTTCCTCAGTTGAAAGCATCACACCCCCATAAAGCTTCGTGAGATAGCTTTAGGCAGAACAGGAAATCCTCCTAATCTACCTCTCAGGCCTTCTTATAAATAAAACCACAGGGCAAAAAACTGCAGAGGTCCCTCAGTTTTGTGAAGTCCTGCAGAAATCTTCATTAACACTTGGTTTGAATACAGTACATTTACAACTCACATATAGCTGAAAAATTATAAATCCAAAGAAAGATTTATGTCAGGTGGAATATGTGAAGGACAGTTATAGAAATAGCAAATGACACCCAGAACAGCAATATATTCATCTCTTCTCTGAGGCATAGTGATGGGGTGGATAAAAGTAAACAGGTACAGACTATCACTAAAAGATTTTCTAAAAGGCTAACACTAATGCTAGATTACTAAAAAACATAGCTGTTCTGGTATGGTGGAAGAGGGTCACTGTACATCTCTTTGCTACAACTTGGCACTTAAAATTTGTTCAGCCTGTAAATCTCCATCCAGGTTCATCTCACCACACTGCATCAGCCATTTCCTCAAGGAGAAGAGAGACCCCTGCTGGTATAATATACCAAAAACAGAGGGTTAATAATCTTGCATGCTTAAAGGCATATTTGAGTGTGTTTCTCCTGTGGTCATACTATCAATTGGCATGTACTCACTGTGAATTATTGTGCTTAAAAGGTGGTTGCTGCCCATACCTCTCATAACATTACTTCTGGATCTGGAATAAATGCTGTCAAAAGTGCATTTTTTGGTCAAAATTCAGATACTGCCATTGCTTGCCTGCGCCTGGGCCCTACCACTGATGTCATTAGGTAGGATATAGCTGAGGTACAGGCATATCATCTGCACGTTTATATGACATAGCAAACAGTTTGTAATAGAGACTGAAGATAATAAAAATGAGAATTTGGGCTATGTTTGGAGCAAGATTAAGTACAAGGAAATGGCAGATCTACTGCAGTGAAGTTGGAAACATGTTAATGGGTGACAAAGGAGAACTGCTCATCTCCTATATTCCCTCTTCTCCCTAAAGAAAGAGTCCTCAGCCAGGTGAAAACAGAACAAATGATGCAGGGAGGGGACACAATCCAAGACAGGTAAAAAGGTAGTGTGAGAAAATGTATTTACTTTACTTTAACGCCTCCAGGACCATCCAAGTGCACTGAAGGAACTTTCTGGTGAAATCTCAGAGCCTCAGTCTGTAATTTTTGAGAACTCTGAGGGCAGGTGGAGTGTTGGCTGATTGAGACAGGCAATTCTTCACTTTTTTTTTTTTAAAAGGAGGGTTCTGCAATCACTGAGCAGACAGTTTGATCTGCTTTTCTTGGGCATAATGAGAGACAGACAGACAGACAGGTAGGTAATATAAGCACTCTGGGTCTTTGAGAGAATGACAGTAGTTCAATTGTGCTTATCCTGAGGAGATGGGAAATGGCCTTTTGTATGAGAAGATGCTTTTCGTTCTTGGATCTGAGGGAGGGAATGGAAAAATTACAAAGAAGACAGAAAAAGTCTGTCAGGCAGCCCTCCCTTAGAGTCCAAACGACCTATTGGCCATTCCCCTGACCTGGGAGACTGTGAAATTAGAGCCCTGAGATGGGGGCTGCTGCGTTGGTGTTTACACTCAGACCACTCCTGTCTAGACATGACAGAAGCAAAGCCAACCTACAGAGCAGAGGCAGGAATGACTAATCTAACGCAGGCCACTCCCCCTGCTGGGCACTCCTACAAACTTCATCCCTGCCTATCAGACTGAATAGGAGGAGTAACTCACATCCAGTGCTGGAAAAAGGGACACAGTGGTTATTAAGGCCATTTCCACAGCACACAGTTATAGTGCTACTATTCCACTTTCAACATCTTGTGGAACTCTGGGATTTGTAGCTTACTGAGGCCAAAGAACTTCTGGCTGAGAATTCTAAATACCTCCCCCCGCAAACTGCAAGTCCTAGGATACCATAGGATGTTGAAAATGGAATAATAGCACTATAGTGTAGTGCAGAAATGGCCTGAGACCCAGCATGCATTTCTGAAAACAAAACATGCCAAACTAACCTTCTCTCTCTCTCTTTCACCCACTCTCCCCTCTCCTAACAGAATTACAAGATCAATAGATTAAGGGAATGCTTTGGGTGTGATGTATGTTTATCGCAGCAAAATTTCCAGCAGCATCCCCATTATATTCTTGTGGGCAAGCCAATAAAATGTGGACCAGATAATGCTACCACGAGCTGAATTTGAAGCTGAGTGATTATTTATTTATTTATATGCCACCTTTCTCTCATAATAGGGCCCAAGACAGCTCAGAAAAAGAATCAGCTAAAACTTGAACAATAAAATGTTAAACACAATTAAAAGTACGTTAAAATTACGTACAATATAAAATCATTACAAGGCATTCAAAAATTAAACTAAAACATGCATGTGAGAATGTACGCGTGCGCGCGCGCGCACACACACACACACACAGGCTCCCTGCAAGCAACTACTCATTAAAAGCACTTGAACAAAAAGGTCTTTGCTTGCCTGCAAAAGGAGAGCAGGAAGAAAGCCAGCTTAGCCTCCCATGGGAGGGAATGCCAGAGGATTGGAGCAGTAACTGAGAAGGTTCTAAGGTTGATAGACCATACTCAAAGTGCTTACCAATGGGTCCTTGTCTTCCTGGAAGAAAGTGACAGGTGGGGTGCCATTTGGTTTTTTCCTGGGTCTGGTATTATTCAGCCTCTTTACAGACATCTTGGACAAAGCAGAGGGGATGCTAATCAAGTTTGCAAATCAACATCAAATTCAGAGAGGTAGCTTCCACTTCAGAAGACAAAATCAGGATTCAAGATGACCTTCACAGATTGGAGAGCAAGGAAAAAAATAAATAAGAATGATTTCAACAAGCGTGGGCATCTTTCAAAGACTGCTTTAGTTGTATATTCCTGCACGGCAGCGGGGGGTTGGACTAGATGCTCTTCCAACTTGTAAGCATCTATAACTCTATAAGCCATGAAAACATGAATGCACAAGTAGAGAATGGGTGACACCTGCTTGACAACGGCCCTTTCCACATGGCATTTGTCATGCAAAATGGCACCTGGAGCGTCAAGCAATTGTGAGGAGCGATCTGCACGACACACTCACAACTGCGCAATGCTCCAGGGGCCACAAGGCGCTGATTGCGAATCTTTTCATTTTCAGCTGGAAGCTGAAAATGGTGCGCGATTGCGCATTGCTCCCGGGACCCACGTGCACTTACCTGGTCATGCTTCCTGCCCCAGCACAGCCTGGGAAACTCCCAGGCTGCATTGTGGAAGGACGAGGTGGGGCTCTCATGTAAGCAGGCAGCTTGTGCGGAGCTGAAGCAGCAGGGACACAAGAGCCTCTCGCCGGAGGCTGCTCGTGCGATTCCCTCAGCCCAGCGCCGGAAAAAGGCAAGGTGTGGAAAGGGCCAACAAGATGTATGAAAATGACTGAGGGACATTAGCAGACCACAAGCTTAACATGAATCAATAGTGTGATGTGGCAGCAAAAAAGAGGCTGCATCGTTATTAGTATAGTATCCAGATAAAGGGAAGTAATACTACCAGTTTATTCTGTTTTGGTTAGACTTCACCTGGAGTTATTGTTGTTGTGTGCCTTCAAGTCATTTCTGAATTATGGTGACTCTAAGGTGAATCTATCACGGGGTTTCCTGGGGCTGAGTTTGCGTGATCTGCCCAAGATCATCCAGTGGCCGAGTGGGGAATCGAACCCTGGCCTGCAGAATTGTAGTCCAACACTCATGGGTGACTCAGGGGTCCACCTACACTATGCTGACTCTACTGTATACAATTCTTGACACTCACAGCTGAGAAAGATATCTTAATTTGTAATGTGTCCAGAAGATGACTAAGTTGGTAAAGGGTATGGAAACCAACCTCTATACAGAATGGTTGATGGAGCTGATACATTCAGGAGGAGGGGCAATAATGACAGACATTGAATATTTCAAGGGTGCTCATGTATAAGATGGAGTAAGCTTGTTTTTTCTTGCTCTAGAGGGTAGGACTCAGACCAGTCTGTCTGACAGTAGAAAGCACTTCCTTGGAAGGTGGTGGAACGGCTATCTGTCAGACAGGCCTTAACTATTAACTTTTTGCATTAGTAGGGGCTGGACTATATGATCTGTTACCCCAAAACATGGGTGACCCAGGGGTCCACCCACAATGCCACTGCCTCTGTGAAATGGTGAGGAATATTAACTCAAAGAGGAGGCCTGCAAAAGGGAGGTAATGTTATGAGATCTTTTACACCTGTGTATACTGGCACTAATACAGGGGGAAACCATCTAGAGATTCAAAAAGTAAGCTTATTTGTTTTATTGGGGGAATTAACAATCGCACACACACAACATCCAAGTAATCTCACAATTACACAAGGTTAACTGAAGGAAAAGGGAAGAAGAGTTTGGATAGTGGGAGTTTAGGGCAAAGTGGGTGACATTTACCAATCCAGCAGGGAAGAAACAAAGCAATGTGGCTTAGACTTGGGAGTCCAAGGACAGTGTATAGATAGAAATTGGAGCAGCAGAGTAAAGACCAGCAACTAGTGTTCTGCAAGTTGGCTAGCCCAGAATTGGGGTTTAAATACCCTATTTCTGCTTGGAGGGCAATGCTGTTAATGGCTCTTTGGCTGAGTAAACAATGGAGTCTGCAAAACAGACAATAGGGTCCAGAATGAGCTAATAGCCTTAGCAATAGGTGACAAAGGACTGATGGGAATCATGATAGCTCCTTGATTGTTGAGCAAGAAAGGGAATAAGGGGAGACTTTGCCAGCAAGTGGCAAGAGGGTTTAAGATCATTAGTTTAGTTTCGGGTTTCATTGTCTCTGGAGATTGATTAATTGACGGACATTTGCAAGTCCACTGTCTTTGGAGTTCCCTGATGATTTCCTAACTATGACCTAACCATGTCTTGAGGTCCTGCCTGATCTAGTTTTTGCATGTGTTCAGCCAGTCCTTCTTCTTAGCCAGCATGGTCATGCAGCCATTGCCCTGTATAATTTATATTTATGCCAATTAGTATTTGTCAATTAAACCATATCAAAGGATGGGGGTATACAGCCTGGTAACAGATCCCTGGGATCAATTTGAACTCAACTATTCTATGATTCTATGGGCCTTTCCGCACTACACTATTATATTGCTATTATTACACTTTCAACATACTATGGAACCCTGGGGTTTGCAGTTTAGGGAGGGGCCTTTAGAATTCTCAGCCAGATTGCTCTTTGGCCTCAGTAAATTACAAACCCCAGAATTCCACAGGACATTGAAAGTGGAATTGTAGCACTATAACAGTATAGTGCTGAAAGGCCCTGTGATTCACACAACACTACAAGAACCAGTTCTAAATATGTTGCTATACAGTAATTGATTTGTTCAGTGTTAAGTGCAGAACTGCTTTTACTGTAGGCTTTGATCAACTGACTGACAAATTGAGATATAAGAAAAATAAACAAAATTAATTTACATGCACAAAACACACAGCAACTTCACCACCATCAACAAATTATATTATTCAAAGCCACAACACAAAAGTAATCATATAGAAAACATACCAAATGCATTTTGCCTGTGAGGTCTTCCTTGGTAGTCTAATGATACCTCAGTTGTTATTTCTCATATAGACAATTTTTTTTTAACAAGCACAACCAAGCTTCTCATGCTAATTGGCCAAAAATCTATCATTCACGTAACACTATCATCCCCTGGAAGCAGAAAATTAACACCTGTAATTAAAAGAGGAAATACTACCAACACTCCCTTTCCCCATTAATTTGAAATTAACTAATCAGCTGTGGCTTACTATTATAGCCCTAAACAAACCAAAAAACAGGCCACAATGCATATCTAGCAACATACGCTCAATCAAGATTAACAGTAGGGCTACCTGTGTAAAAACTGGAGAGGACTGCTGTGACTATAGGGGTTACACAGCAGAGGGAATTTCAGGAGGTGCTGCTTACTACCTGAAAAGCAACACATAGGCTATTTCCGCACTAGACTGTTATAGCACTATGATTCCACTTTCAACATCCTATGGAATCTTGGGGGTTGCAGTTTAGGGAGGGGCTAGTCAGCCCCTCCCAAAACTGCAAACCCCAGGATTCCATAGGATGTTGAAAGTGGAATCATAGCACTATAACAGTCTAGTGCAGAAATGGCTATAGGCACAGGAGGCCAGTTCCAATTTTCCTTTTGGCAACCCTAGCTGACATAAATTATATCAGTGTCTGAGGCAGAGCAGCAAATGCCAACCCCCTGCCCCCATCAAGTCAGAGTGTATAGAATACCAAAATTAGCTGAGGCAGTCTGAAATGTGAGTGAGAAAACTCCATTAATATATCTCCTCGTCACTGGTCTCTGGCCATAAACTAATAAAATTAAATAACATTTTTCAACAATTTCCTGCCCTTTCATTATTTCCCAAACCCGCTGTCTGAACTAGGGTCACTTCTGCACTAGCCTGTTATAGTGCTATAATTCCACTTTCAACATCCTATGGAAACTTGAACTGGAAACCCCAGGATTCCATACGATGTTGAGAGTAGAATTACAGCACTACTAGGGTATTTACCTGGCATTGCCCAGGGGGGTTATTTTCCTCTTAAGAACTCATCAAACTGTCTTCTCCATTTCCTGTAACTTTGCTCCATATTTCCCAATGCAAACTATATTCAGAATTATTTACATACACAGTTTGGGTTCCTGAGGGAGCACACTGTCCTCCTCCTTGCTGCTAGGCCTCATGTAAATATCAACCGGCCTATTCCAGTACCAATAACTTTTCCCCATAGTCCCCAACCCAATCTGTGTTCTCTGGTGATGCTGATTTACTGGCTTTTTTTTCTTTCTTTCTGTTGAATTTGTGCAATGGCTTTATGTTTTTCTGGAAGCATTTTTTGTTTTGAATTTCAATTTTAAGATTCCTCACATACGGAACCCATACGATCTACTGCATGAGGCGAGAAGACCTCATAACTATTGTCATCCGTCCACATCACCTAGGGTTAGGGGAACAAGACCCCGTCAACAACTCTAGGCCCTCTCAAACCACATTTAACACATAAAAAAGTATGATCACCATATTCAACCCACAATGGATCCCTCTGAGGCATCAGAGTTGCTTCACAAGGCAGAAGTGGGTGGCTGGTGGTGCTTACTGCCACCTCCAGTGCTGCCCCACACCACTTTTAATAGGGATTTATAAGCCTCGTTTGCAGTTTCTCAGTCTCATGAGGCTTGCAGTCCCTACTAAAAATGGCACAGGGAGGCAGCAGAGGCGACAGCAAATAATCCATAAGTAATCAAATCTGCTAAAGCAAAACCCACAAATGTGGAGGGCTGATTGTATGGCCATTTCTGCACCACATTGTTATAGTGCTATTATTCCACTTTCAACTTTCTGTGGAATTCCGGGGCTTGTAGTTTACTGAGGCCCAAGAGCTCTCTGACTGAGAATTCTTAAATGCCTCTCCTTAAACTACAAATCCCAGGATTCCATAGGATGTTGAAAGTGGAATAATAGCACTATGACAGTATAGCATGGAAATAGGTTATGTTGTGCATGTCACTTTAATTTTTCTCACATATGCCTCCCAAAACTTTTTTGGAATCCTTATTGATGGTAGGCCTCATCTCCATAGCAACCAGCCTAAGGCCCAAGAGCTCTCTGGCTGAGAATTCGAAAGGCCCCTCCCTAAACTGCCAGCTCCAGGATTCCATGGAATCTTCACAGCCAGCCAATCATATAAGGCCTTCTCCCCTCACACAGCCAACCATATGCTGATGTGGACAAACAGAGAAACGTGCAGACAAACATTGACTTTTATATAGTAGATAACAGGCCAGCGCGGAAATGGCCTTTCTATCTCATTCTGCTTAATGCAGGGTAAGGGGAGAGGAGGGGAGGCTGCACACACTGTAACCAAAGAGACACCTCAAGGTAGCAGCAGTGTGCTGCAGGCTCTGACTTCAGAAAAGGCAAATAAAAGTAGCCCCAGGAAGAAAAATTTTAAAAAAAGAAAACCTTTTAAAAATCCAGAAATTCACAAATTGATGTTTATTCATAATACAGATACTCATTCTCAGTACTGAAATATACTTAGGCAATGAAACTGAGATAATAAAGGTAACAGTCTTTTCCATTCATGTCTGTTGTTCTGACAGGCGTCAAAGGGGGGACTCATTTCCCACTTTTTCTTCCATATATAGTAATTTCACATAACTCTCTTGCACGGTCTGCCCCCTAGTGGAGAAACTATAGGCTCCACAAAAGGCCCAAACAGGAAGATAACTAGTAGCAATCTATTCACAAAATGGAGGGATGCAGAAGACCGCAGCTCTCCTTTTTGTACACAGTGCCATAAGTGGAGAATAGGTTGTGCATGCTCTTTCCCATGACAGGCTGCAAGCCTTCCTCAATCTAGTTCCTCTGACAGTAGAATCATAGAATCATAGAAATGTAGAGTTTGAAGAGACCACACGGGCCATCCAGTCCAACCCCCTGCCATGCAGGAACACCCTCAAAGCACTCCCAACAGATGGCCATCCAGCCTCTGCTTAAAAACCTCCAAGGAAGGAGACTCCACTACACTCCGAGGCAGCAGATTCCATTACCGGATATCCCTGACTGTCAGGAAGTTCTTCCTGAGGTTCAGGTGGAATCTCCTTTCCTGCAGCTTGAATCCATTGCTCCTTGTCCTGGTCTCTGGAGCAGCAGAAAACAAGCCCTCTCCTTCCTCTACATGGCATCCCTTCAAAAGTAGGGCGAGGCGGCATCCTATTACCCTACCACTAGCACTTGGCCATGCATAAGGAGGGATGGTCCACTACTGGTGCAGTAGCTGGCCAAGCCTGCACTTGTATATACAGTACTCACTTTCCAAGACATAAGGATTTTGTTGGCTGGCCCATATGCCATACTGCACTGTTATAGTGACACAACTGTTGTTGAGATACAGGAAGTGGTAGTGAATTGTTGGAAGGGCAGAGCTATGTGCCATGCAGTCTGGCTTCAGCTGTAGACAATGGTAGAAGAAGCTGTCCCATTGCCACTGTTAAAATCAGAGACCTGTCAGTTTGATCTTGGGCATGTCACACACTCTCAGCCCCAGAAAACCCCTGATAGATTTACCTTAGTGTTGCCATAAGCTGGAAATGACTTGAAGGCACACAACAGTCTGATCAGCTTTTTTATATGGTATGGGAGGAAGCACTTGTCCTTCACTTAGGATAATAAAACATCTTGGGAAAGCCTTGCTAAATAGAACTGCAATGTGAGTCCTGACCTATGCAGTGGAAATAATTGTTACCATGTGCCCCAGTGGGATATTTGCTCGTCACTAATTCATTCTGGTGCAGCTTTTTGTGTGTAAGATTGCACAAGAACTTATCAGGGCAAAGAAGTCAGTCTCTAAAATGTGCCCTTTCTTACCCAGAAAGAACTTGGCTGTTACACACACAGGCTGAGCTTTCCAGACCAGGAACATTCCATAATTGAATGAGTAATATTTAAAAATTGAGAGAGAGAGAAAGAAAGAGGGCAAAGCATTTGCTTAATCACTTGAAGCAATCTACTTATTTCTGACCTTGTCCCCCACAGTAGAAAAGTGGCTGTATCCAATAAGAAATTAAGTATCATAAATAAAAAGATAGCAATTAATTATGTAGCCTCTTTTAAGAGACCCAAGCTTCCTTTGTCACACTCTACCAGTTTATCAAATCTAGCTCCATTACGGTTGTCTTCTCCCTCAATTGATGGTGACATTCTAATCAGGAGGCCTTCTATGTACCAGTGCTAATCCATGATAAAAGAGCACAAACATATAGAGAGCATATAGGATTCTATCAGTCTTGTACTGTGAATTACTAATGTTCAGAATGTCAGTTTAATGGGTCATGCAGAGGCTCTCAATGTTCTAAGTCACTGGTCCAATTAATTTTTTTAGTGCACCAAAAATGAATGGGAAGATCAGTGTGGAGTAATACAAGGGTTGCTTCTGCCTATCTCTTAATGTGTCATTTAAAAAGCGGACCTTTGGAAATATGATACAATTAACTGGGTTGATTAACTGAATAATTATTTAATAGAATTATTCAAATTATAGATGTTTTATTATGTTAATTCCAAGTGGTATTTTTCTCTCATTTTAAAAATGGCCTGTGTAAAGGTCTTCAAAATATTTTCTTTACAATTAATATCTGTATTAATAGTAACTGATAACTCAGATGAATTAAGAGAGAGATAGATACAAAGACTAAAACCTATTGCATTGTATGGTACACATGTCTATAACATTTCTAAAATTGATTCAAAGCAACTGCGGCTGGGAAGCAGTTACTGTCTATCTCATTGGTCCTGTCTTCCCCAATCTGGTGCCTCTAGATGTGTTGGACTGCTGTTTGCAAAATCCCCCAGCTAGAATAGGCTGTTCTAGCCTTTGCGTCTCAAATAAAAAAGAATATGTTAACAGAGAGAGAAAAATCTATTTGATCTTCAGATCATGATCCATTAATAATTAGTACCTTTCCTCCTTTGTGTAGAAATACCAGCAAATATTACACACCAAAAAGATGCCAGTGGACACTGTTTTGACAGGAATGGGGACCACAATTGTCTGTCTGTATAATCAGTTCCCCTATATTAAGCCTCTTACAGTATTTGGTGCTGTTTCCATACTGGCTCTGAAATTCTGCAACAGCAGAAACAGATTTTATAAGTTGCCTTGAGCCGTATTTCTCACAGGAAGGCAGGATATAAACAACAATTGATGTATATTTCAACCCCCTACAAAGGTGTGGTGCCGCAGGTCTTCATGTCAAGTATACTGGCAGGAAAAAACCAAGGCAGCTGCACTTTTCCTTTCCTTCGTCATTACCAAGGTAGATTGTTGTTGTTGTTGTTATTGTCGTATGTCTCCAAGTCAAATCTGATGTATGGTGACCCTAAGGTGACCTATCACAGGGTTTTCTGGTATATACAGAGAGACAAAGAGCTACTGCATGGTAGATGTCTCTGGTAAAAGTTCTTGAAGACAGGGCCCCTGAGCCAGGAACAGACAATATACCTCCAGTTTAAAGGTTTGTCCTAGCCTAAACCACAGTGCAGGAAAGCAGACAGGAGGCTCATAAGTGCAGAGGGAAGAATTCACTCTCCCAGTGTCCTGGTACATCTCTCCCACTCCTACTTGTCCCCACAATGAGCTCGGGCATTTTTTCTAAAGCATAGTTGCTATATGCTTGCTCTGCGTATGTGTGTGTGTGTGTGTGTGTGTGAGAGAGAGAGAGAGAGAGACAGAGAGAGAATGAGAACTGACCAGAGGTCTATTTCCACTTCTGTGTTTTCAGGCTTGGCAAAGGCAACTTGTCTAAAACCAAAAGTGCTTCTCCTTAGCAGTGGCAAAATCCTACTTTGGAGTAGGGGGAAAAAACAATGTTCAGGGGAGACATTGGAGAAGGGACTGTAGAGGAGGCTGCAAAAAGGCCCTAGAGTACTACATGCAGCCTGTGGGGAGCATCACACTTATCCCTGTGCTAGGCACTAAATCTATTTATTTGGATTTATATGCTGCCTTTCTCTCCAAAATGGAGCTCAAAGTGTCTCACTGTAATATTGAGTAATCAATACATTGACTTGTTGGTACATTGGCTTTAATTCAGTGATTTCCATCATGTTTATACTATAACCTGACACTGTGCAGAATTATGGGCATTTTACTCCATTGAAATTAGTGGACCTAGGGCTGCTTATGTCTGCAAACGATGGCATCCTGAGAATAAGTGTTCAAAGGATGTGAAGAATGCTTTTGCCCTCTTAATATGATCATGGGATAGCTATGATCGATCTGACACATCATACTCAGAACAATAGGTTTTATTTCAAATACTGTACTAGTTCTTCGAAATTTGACTGCTTTAATTCAAACTAGTTGGTTGTGTGCAATCCAGTGTTCAGCTAGGCCTTCTAAAAGTACTGAAACATCAAGATTTTATTCATCTTTCTCCCCTTAATGTTGTATTCTCTTTCTAAAAATACAAAAGCAAAGTTGATAGCTGCCTTGCGGTATAAATAAGATTTTTAAAGGTGCCATCAGAGGAAAAACATTTCCAGAAAAGATATTTTAGCATTTGTTCTGAAACCTCATTCAAAAATTGTAATCCTAAGCACAAGCAACAGAGAATAAGCCCAACTGAACACTGGGTAGACATCCAAGAAAATATGCTTAGGACAGTTTGTAAGTTTCTGTTAAGAAGAATGGGTTCAAATATTCAAAAAGGCAATTTTAGCATCTTTTCTGAAAGGTCATTCAAAAGTTGCAAACTTAAGGACAAACAATAAAAAGAACGCCTTGCTGAACTCTGGAGGACCTATTTCCAAGAAAGCGAATTTATGAATGCATATTCTCCAATTATCCCAATTTAGCAGGGACTGTTCTGATTAATCCCCTGTCATCTCAGTTTTCAATGGCTTTTAATATGTCCCTGTTTCTCCCTCCTCCTTCCACCTTTCTCTTTGTCCTTTGTTTACTTCAATTAGCGCAAACAGAATTAAAAGTACAAAATCAGTTTGCACTCCATTAACTCAGTGTGGGAGGGGGGAAGGACAGAAGAGCAGGGTGAGGAATCTTGCCCTTCCCATCAGGCTCAGGCAAAAACAAACTGCTACAGCTCCTCTTAGCCAGTGTGCTCCTTGTAGAACTTTTGCCAGTTTGACCACACTCTGATGTTGCTTAGCCACACGTCCCAATTTTCATCTGTGAAAATCTCAGTGCAGCGGGAACTGTTGTACAAAAAAAAGCCTCACTCAGTACAGCAAATATCCTTAGCCCACTCAGTCAGGACTACTGTACATTTCACTAAAGTGACTGAAACTCTTATTTGAGGGATGGGGAGCAACTCTGTTAACCTGGAGTACAAACAAGTTTTATATTTGGATGCCTATGGCTGAATGGGGAAGCCAGCATAGCGTAGAGGTCTGACCACTGGGCTATGACCCTGGAAACCAGGGTTTGATTCCCCATTCAGACATGGTGACCTGGGGCAGGTCATACACTCTTAGCCCCAGAAAACCCCATGATGGGTTTTCCTTAAAGTTGCCATAAGTCAGAAATGACTTGAAGGAACAGAACAACAACAACGTCTGAATGATTACTATCCAGCAGGCCAGGACAACTTCAACTAGTCTAGGGGCTGTCTTTGACGATTCTTGGAGTTCAGCAAAGCCAGACCTGCCCATTTTTCAAAACTGGATAAAACCAGAAAATCACATCTGTTTTTAAAAAAGGGTATTTCAGCCTCCTGCCTCCGGGGCAATTGGCCATTTCTATAGCAATATTTTTGGTGTGAGGATCAGACCCTCTGCCTTGAGAGCTCTAGTGAGTTGCGTTCAGTCTAGAGAGTTGTATTCAGTCTATGGGCCACATTTTGCCCACACTCATGCTCATCAGCATATTTATTTATCCCACTTTTTTTCCCAAGAATGAGACTCAAGGTGGCTTACAAATTAAAACGATTAAAGCATACCTAAAGTCAACCTTAAAAGAGTTAAACTATTAACTATATTAAAACAATTTAAAACATAAACTTTAAAAGCTAAATAACAGTTAAATCAGTACAACACAACATCCTTGTACAACTCTTTCATTAAAACAATACAACATCCTTGTACAACCCTTTCCTTAAAAGTCTTAACTTCTAAAAAAACCTGTCCATCTTTGCCTGCCAACAAAAGGAAAGCAAGAAGGGTGGTATCCCAGCCTTCCTGGGGAGGGAGTTCCAAAGTGTAGGGACATCCACCCAGAAGAAACCCTCTCATATTTGTACCAACTGTACCTCTGAAGGTAGTGGGACTGAGAAAAGGGCTTCTTCTGCGGATCTGGGAGTCCAGTGGAAATGTGGAAATACAGTCTGTCAGCCTAGGCCTAAGCCATAAAGGGTTTTATAAGTTACAACCCTGTGAGAAGCCACCATAAGTTGAAAACAACTTGAAGGCACACAATAACAACCAGCACTTCAAATTATGTCTGCAAAGAGACCTGCAGTGGGGGAAGTTGGGGAAGTAGGTGAGCTGTATGATGATCCCTGTAGCCAGCAGCAGTTAATACTCTGCTGCATTTCAAATGCATATATTTTTAGTTTTCCATAAAATGTTTCCTAAAACATGTTGAACTGCTCTTGTTTTTTTAAATTGGTGGCACTGGAACCTACCTCTTCTCTTTCCATATTATTTCTGCCTCTGGTACCAAATTTTCTGTGAAAGATGTAATGCCCAGGGATAGATCTGCTTTGGTAACTGGGATACATCTGTACAGCAAAACTAGCTAAAAACTGTGACCCTAGCACTCCACAGCCTCTACATAAGTCAAGCGTGAAAAGTGTGCAACCCTCCAGATTTTGTTGGACTGCAGTTCCCAGCATTCCCCACCACTAGCTCTACTAGCTAGGGAACTGCAATTCTGTAGCATTTGGAGAGCCACAGGTTTTTTTTTACCCTGATTTAAATGAAAATTGCCAAGGAAATTCAAGGCAGTCACATTTAAATTCAGATGAAGAAAGCTGTCTTAATTTCAGTCAGGAAGTGTAACACAGGTAAAGAAAGATGGTCACCGATCTGGATACTTTAAAAGGGGAAACCAGATATAAATTGTGTTTTGTATGTCCCGGGCCTGTATAACAATGTCACCACAACATATACTGTACATGTTGAAATGTGAAACGTTTCTCGACTCCACATTTTATAGTGTGGGAGAAGCCATTTCCCCAGGAGGAGGTTTCTATAACAAGACATCATGGCCAGCAATTGATAACGTTAATCTTTAATAGCGATGCCTCTCCTTCCTAAGAACAGGAACCTGTGTATCCCTCAGATCACTGGAATTAAACAGCCACGTATCTAGGAATTATTACTCAAATTAAAATGGTTGTTTCTTGTGTTCCACACAACATTAACCATATTCACAAGACGTTTTTTGTACTTTTTCCCCTAAGTTAGAAACTATAAAGCACATTCTTCTTTTCCACGCAATTGTTTTCCAAGAGCAGAGGAGGTGAGAGGATTCATAAACTGGAGGAAGCCAATAAGGCTTTGGGGTTTTCTCTTTTGTTCTCCTGCCCCTCCGCCCAGCTGTAAGAGAATCGCTTGCGCTTTCATCCCGTTTCCGTCACGGGCAAACTGTGGCCATTTCCGCACTAGGCTGTTATAGCGCTATGATTCCACTTGCAACCTCCTCTGGAATCCTGGGGTTTGCAGTTTCGGGAGGGGCCGGCCGGCCCCTCCCGAAACTGCAAACCCCAGGTTCCAGAGGAGGTTGCAAGTGGAATCATCACGCTATAACAGCCTAGTGCGGAACACAATTTCCTTTCCAGCCTCATACTGGTTGGATTCATGTTTAGGATGCTCAAATTGTTTAGGACGGTAAGCGCGCCTACCAGTCCAGCTCTGAAAGTTCTCCCGTGGTTAACACATAAAACCCTTGCTGAGCAAAGGGCGCATAACCCCTTGCAAAGCGAAGAACGGAGTCAGACTCGTGGCCGCTTCCACGCGATGGATCTGGGCTTTTCTTCCCTACGAAGAAGTCTGAACGTGCTACGGCAGGAAAGGCTTTGCACGAAGACACGGCGCCGCTTTGAGCGCGAGCCCGCGATGCTCCTCGCTTTAGTTCTGTTGCTCCCTCTGCAAAGCATAAAAAGGGGCTTTGGGCACCCCCGACCCGTCTGCAACCTCAAATGCATTCACCTTTCCTTGGAAGGCGGAGCATGGCTTTACTCCCGAGCAGGAATGGGGGGGCGGCTCGGGGGGCTTCGCACGTGGGGGAAGGTGGCTGAGGCTGATGGGGGGGCGGAGCCTGGCCCGCCTGGCCTTCGGTTCGCCCTCCCACCCCTCCGGGCAGGCAGCATCCTCCAGGAGTAGCAAGAAAGTTCTGCCACTTGCTGTCCAGGCGCGCGCCTTTTGCAAAGCGGCCCGGGGGAGCCGGTGCGCGGCTGGAGGCAGTTCCAGTAACTTCACCTTGCAGCCGGTTTGCGGGAGAGGGCAAGGGGGGGGCAGGTGTAGGATCCCCTAAAGATTAAGTGCTCGCCCAAACCACCCTTCACCTTTTTTGCAATTTCGACCCCCTCCCCAATTCCCTGTCAAACCAAACGACCTGAGAGATATATATAGAGAGAGGGAGAGGCACGATGCCCAACGAGTCTTCCTCTTTCAACAAGCCCACCTCGGCTTCCTCCTCGGAACAGAACAGCCCGGGTGGGAAGATGGGCCCCTTTGGGAAATCCGCCGGCCTGGCGGGCGCCGCAGGAGGCGCGAGCCAGGCCGCCAGTGCCCCGGGAAAGAAATCCCCCCGGCTCCCCAAGTGCGCGCGCTGCAGGAACCACGGCTATTCCTCGCCCCTGAAGGGGCACAAGCGGTTCTGCATGTGGAGGGATTGCCAGTGCAAGAAATGCAGCCTGATTGCCGAGAGGCAACGGGTCATGGCCGCCCAGGTAAGCACCAGAGGTGGAAGCAAGGGGCAACGAGGCGGGAAAGACAGCGATGCATGTGTGGGTGGGTGTGTTGTAAGCTTAATTCCCGCTCGAAAACAGATTGCATAAAACTCATCCGTGGATGCAATTTGAGAATCCCACCCTGACTTTAAAAAGCCCGTTTATTTAAAACTCAAGCCGTTTCCGCACTAGCCTGTTATAGCGCGACGATTCCACTTTCAACCTCCTCTGGAATCCTGGGGTTTGCAGTGGCCGGCCCCTCCCGAAACTGCAAACCCCAGGATTCCAGAGGAGGTTGAAAGTGGAATCGTCGCGCTATAACAGGCTAGTGCGGAAATGGCCTCAGTCACACTTCATCTGGGATCTTGGTTAACTTCTGTAACTGGATGTTCTGATTTGTAAAATAAAGCCGCCCCCTCCTACGAATGGCGGGACAGTCAGGTTGAAGATAGAAGTAACTCCACTGGAGTCCAGTGAGGCTTGAGTCCTCTCCAGCAAAATTCATAGGAGAGCAGGATTAAGCCCTGCAAAAGGGATCTCTTTTGAATACAGCGGGCTCCCCTCATCACTGCAAAATTTCAGTTAATAGTAAGAAAACGTGTATATCCAGTACACTTATTTTTCACAGGAAAAGTTCTTCAAAAATAAGAAAAGCCTTTTTTTAAAAAAAGGTTGTTTTGTGATTGTTTTGGCTAGAATAAAATCCATCATAATGTATCTTATGTGTCGCTAAATATTTTTTTTCTCCCCTCATCGGATTTATCAAAAAGTTAATAACTGGCTTCCTTATGAACGGTCTGTACTTTGGACATCAACAACTTTTTGATAAAGGGTCTTTTTTGCTATAATTTTGCTGTAATTGCGGATATATTCATTAGACTTAAGTATACATACTTTAAATCTAAAATCTAAAAATTGGAAAAGAATGGGGTTCTGTTGAGAGAAATCCCTTGACAGGTTGTGTGTGGAGATACCCTAAAATGTACATTCAGAATATTCAAAATGGAATTTTATACCAGGAATGCTGTTTTATGCCTTAGTTATGGAGGAAAGTTATTAACTAAGATGAAAGCAACTTGAGTCATAATTTAATTTAATTTCAACATAATTTAAAAATCATGTTTGTTTTCCTCAGTTTTATTCAACAGAAACTGTAGATCTTGGAATTGTTGCATCAATCGTATTACTGCCCATATTAAAATCTTATTTTCATTCTTTGCTATTAACAGAGTTTAATACCTAAGAGTGAAATTTTTTTTTACAAATAATAGGTCAAAATGCAAATTCGTGCATAAAGACTTCCCAAATCAATACATTGATGGTTCTTCCCTATTATAAAGCTGTAATTGAATTAATGCAGCCCCCCATGAATACTATTTAGTGAATTGACCTATTGCACAATTGTTTGAAAAAAAATACAAATGGGAGGCTAGTATTTAAAGAGTTTGAATTACTGGATCTTAGGGAAAAGTTGACCCCATTTACTTCTCAGTAAACTGGGATATTTTAATAGGAACAGGTTTCTTTTCTCTTTAACTTTAAAACAAGGTCCATCCCTTTGTCTTACTAGTAGTGAGAAACTTTTTCTTTTTTTTAGCCTTTGAGTCATTTTGCTGGTTGATACATATGTGCTATATTTGAATACTTTGAAAAAGCAATTGTCACAATTGAACTAATTTATTTGTCTGCTCTACTGATTTTGAAACGGTTACTCTGTAGTATTTAGACTGTAGTTGAAATCTTAACAGTTTAATTTTAAAAGTTTAACTAGTCTGTAGTGTTTCTGAAGAGATTTTCGATGGCATTATGTAATTAACTTTATAAAAAAGTTAATTCTTTATTAGCTGGCACCCATTGTTAACCACTAGAGCTGTAGTCACAAAACCCAGTAAAGTTAGCAACTTCCAGAAGCGAGGATGATGAAGTGTTTTGGGTGCTGGACTAGAATTCGAATCCCCACTCAGCCAGGGAAAACTACTGTGTGACCTTGGGCAAGGCACACACTCTCACCCTCCCAGGAAGGTAAGGTCAAAACCTCTCTGAACAAAATGTGCAAAGAAACCCTTGAAATAGGTTTGTCATAAGTTAGAATGGTTTTAAGACACACAACAACAAAATCCCTGAAATCATGGGAAACTATTTGTGGGAACTGTAGACAAAAGTAACTTTTCTGAGGTCTACACTTTGGTTAAAGCCCTTTGGGATTTATTTTTGGGTAGGCAGCATTGCACTGTTCATCTTTACTTGTTTGCACAACCAGTGCATGCAGGAATTAAGTTATTTCTGTTTGTCTTTGCTTTCATCTTTGGCTAAGAAGAAAAGCGGCAATCGTCACATAGTTAATTGTATTGAATAGGGGAATATTGGGGGATAAAATTGTTCCTTTCAGAAGCCAGTACTGTCCAATAAATAATTTTCTTTTGATCTAGACCTGTATTGTTTCTTTCAAAGATCCCAAAGAAAACAGTTGGATGCTCCTTTATTAAGATTCAGTTACTCCTGGTGAGAGCTTAGGCCATTGCCACACTACTCCATTATAGTGCTATTATTCCACTTTCAGCATCCTGTGGAATTCTGGGGTTTGTAGTTTACTGAGGCCAAAGAGCTCTCTGGCTGAGAATGCTAAAGCCTCCCCCCAAACTCCAAACCCCAGGATTCCACAGGATGTTGAAAGTGGAATAATAGCACTATAAACAGTGCAGTGCGGAAACGGCCTTAATGATGTTACTTTCTTGGCCTACGGCATCCAGAAGTCTAGCCAGTGACTCACCATTTTCGCTGGGGTTTTCTGGGAATGGTAGTCCTAAAAAAAAGTAACATTTTCAAGGTCTGCTACTTCTCAAATGCAAACCATAATAACTGAAAGGAGAGATTCAAACACTAAGAAACAGCGGGACAGAATCTTTCAAAATACTGAAAATATCTTTAAAATCTTTATATTGTACAGACCATATGCCTCAATTCAGGTAGCAATGAATGGAAAAGCCACCTCTGCTCAAATTTTAGTTCTGTTTTTTTTTAAGTCCTTGCTATTTACAGTTACAGCAATATGGATATAAGAGGGACAGAACACCCAGCTATGTTCCAGCACCACATTGATTTTAAATAGGGTGAGATTCATTTGCTCCAGAGTTGGCAGATTTTAGGAGGTGTAGTGAGGAAAAAAAAGTAACTTTCCCTTCTTCTGCCTGGTTTGTATTCCAGGCACACAGGTGGAATGGAGGCCCCAGTCCCCTCTTTGCTAACCTAACTCTGGTTCACTAGCCTGCACATCCTTGGTTGCTTCTGTCTGCTGGCCAGAGTTTGGATTTGGTCTCATTTTTTAAAGTGTTGTGTTTCAGCCAAAGGCCTGTTGAAAAATTGCGCTGAAGCACATCAATTCTTGGAAAAGTTACTTTTTGAACTATGACATCCAGCATCTTCCACCCACCATAGATTCTTTGATTTGTAAGATTCTAGATATTGTAATATAAAGGCTTTGTGCTAAGTTGTCTTGCTTAAATGCCTGGACATGTAAGGACCGATTCTCTTATAGATTATGGTTTCAGTTGCACAGCTATACTAGGCTTAATTTGTGTTTGCAAGTAGACATGTCCAACGTTTGTGTTGGATTTATATGAGTGTTCTTTTCTCTGCACCATTGATGAGATGCGTGCAGGTTTAAAGAAGTTTGTATGTTGTGTTCATTTTTGCTGCTTCAAGTCTTTATGTATCAGTTTTTTAAAAAAATTATTAATGTTCCTAATGTTTTTTGTTTCGTTAAAAAGTTGCAAGGTGAGTGCACAGTAAATTGTAATTAACAATTCAGTTAAAACACACTTCTTGTTGCCAGCTGAACTTTCTTCCTTTTAGTTAATTAGCTAAATGTAGTTGGCATGTCTCAGCCTTGACCTTCCCGTGCTTCTCCATATCTCTCATAAAGATGGAAAAGAAGTTTTATGACTGTATGGAAAAGGTTTTTGTTTTGTTTTTCTTAAATACAACTTCCAGAATTTCTCAGGCAGCATTGACAGTGGCTGGTTTGGCTGGAGGGGGTTCTAGTAACTTTCCCAAGCTGTACTTCTCACTGGTTTGAACTTGAGTGGCCCTGGGTTTTAGACCTGCCTGCTCTATTGGCCCCAATGCCTGGCCGACTCCAGTGCTGCACCTCTGCTTGGATTGCACGTCCAGCTCAAAGAAAACTTTTGCATTGGGATTGCATTGTTAGGGGCTTTATCTTGGTTTGGTTTTGGCAGGAGTCCAGTAAGATAAATATCTGAATGACATTCCTCATTCTGATGCAGAAGTACTGTAGTATAAACTCTGTGTTCCCGCTTCTTCCTCCTTTTCTTTTTAAGCCGCCTTCTGCTTCTGTGCAAAAGTATGGAAGCAAGAACAGCTTGTTCTCCTGCTGCTCAGGGCTGCATTTCTTCCTACTTCCATAGCTCAAGTGCTGTGATTTTGAGAGAGATACAAAATTGGCTGATCCTGCTCATTCTGGTAGATATTGTGGGCCCTAGGTCTAAAATGGAGGTGTAGCCTGTGGGCTGTAAGCAGCCTTACAGCGGCTTTTTCACACACACACGCCCCAGCCTCTAGACCCTCAATTAAAAAAAAAATAGGTGGAAAAAATCTGTCCCTGATCTTCAAACCTGCTGGCCGTCCAGGAAATCATAACTAGAAGTTATTTCAAGTTGTGAATTTCCATTGAACTTGCATCTGAATATGACCAAATGGGGAACATCATGATGTGAAAATTAGCTGCCATGGTTGCAAACTCCTAGTCTGAAACAAAGCCCTTATACTTTAGGCCTTTTGTCCAAAAGGGAACAAAAAGGCAGTCCCCCCCCTTTTTTCCCCTGTAACAGGTCCATTCAGAAGAACTACATAAATGCTCTGAGAGCCATTTCCAAGATTTCTGTGGTAGTTGTACTTTCTGTTACAGTTACATGTGGGTCTCTTCTTTTCCAAGAACCTGAATTTGTCATATCAGGAGTGAAGCAAGATTCACTGAAGGAAAGAGAAGAACGCTTTCTTTCTTTAATTCTATTATTACTACTACTACTACTACTACTACTACTACTACTACTATCACTACTACTACTTTTGCTGTTGTGTGCTTTCAAGTCATTTTTGACTTGTGGTGACCCTTAGGCAGGGTTTTCTTGGCAAGATTACTGCCACCATTAAATCACCATCTGTAGCTGTGGCCATTTCTGCACTAGACTGTTATAGCGCTATTATTCTACTTGCAACATCCTATGGAATCGTGGGGTTTGCAGTTTAGGGAGGGGCCTCAAAGGTTGCAAGTGGAATAATAGCGCTATAACAGTGTAGTGTGGAAATGGCCTGTGTCATCCACACTATTTTCTGTCTTTCACCTCCCTTTCATGCTTTTATCTTTCTTGGCTTGTTGTCTGTTCAAGATGGCATCTTAGTTCTTTCTCCATCGTTTGTTAAGCGGCTGCTTTTCAAATTAGAGAGCCAACATGTTTCAACCTCCTTTGTCTGCAGGTTGCACTGAGAAGGCAGCAAGCTCAAGAAGAGGAGCTGGGGATCAGCCACCCCATCCCCTTGCCAAGTGCCACAGAAATGTATGTGAAGAAAGAGAGCAGTGCAAATGGTTCCTGCCTGTTGTTGGAAAGCAGCAGCCCACCGCAGTCCACAGCTGCAGCTACCACAGTGTCTACTACATCCACAGGTAACACTCTGCAAAGGAACCAGGAGGGTGTCCACACAGCACAATTAAAGTAAATCAGTACGCTTTTGATTGCCTTGGCTCTGTCTTTGGAGTCTTGGAATTTTCCATTTGGGGAGGAACTTAAGTCTTCATAAGTTCCCTCCCCTGAACTGATGTAGTAGATGCTCTGGCAGTTAGCTAAAATTATCTCATGAAACTACAAACCCCAGGATTTCATAAGATGGAGCCATGAGAGCTCAACTGGTATCAAAGTTGGTGTAGTTGTGTTGTGCAGATACATTCTTGACCAGTCACTTCTTTTGTATCCGAGTGGAAAAGGAGAAGGGAAGCGGCTGTCACAGGTTTCTTAGTTTGAAGTAGAGGCCAAGCAGCTTCCTTTTTGGACCACAACAATTCCTCCAGCTAGCACTGTCAGTTGCCATGTTGACTGGAGATTATGGAAGTTCTGGTCAACCCCCCCGCTTTCCTAGTTCTGGTTTTAAGGATCATGCAAGGTATTTTCATATCTACCCAAACCCACTTTCCTAGAAAACAACAGTGGTATAGTGGTCTGAGTGTTAGATTACGACTCTGGAGATTCCCGCTCAACCATAGAAACCCACTGGGTAACCTTGGGCAAGTCACATTTTCTCGGCCTCAAAGGGAGGCAAAAGCAAACCTCCCCTCTGAACAAATTCGACTGTAAGTCAGAAAGTTAAATTGATAGGGTTGCTATAAGTCAGAAATGACTAGAAGGTATACAACAACGCTCTGCCCCATTTTGTTCCTCATTTTCTGTATAGTTGAAAAACTTTTGGCCTAAAGCCTCATCCTAGATCTTTGCAGATTTCTTCACATTTTTTAAAATGTGTTAAAAGGAGGTTAAAAGTTTTTATTGTATTTGACAGCTTTGCTTTTGTATGTACTGGTGTAGGTACTGGTCTTCACCCAGCTATCTGACTTACTGTGTTTTAAGGTACAGCCAGAGTCTCCAGGGATTGGCTGGTAATTTTGTAAGGTTGATACCCTGTGCCTTCCAAAGAATATGTGTGATTTGCCTCTGAGTAAACATGCATAGGATTACAGTATATGAGAACACAGGCATAACTTTACCTATATTCTGTCTCATTCAATTTTGTTTCATTTCATAACAAGATACTTTTGTTAGTTTTTGAAACAGTGCACTAAGGCAATGAAGAAGGATACCTCAGGTCCTTTACTGGAAGCTTTTTGATCGATTTACTTTCAAAACCAGGAGCAATGCCTTAACTGTAAAGATTTTCAGTACTTGTTTTGGAAAGTACAGTGAATTAAATGGTCAAACAAAATTCCCTCTTCACCAATAGTCTTGGAAGGGGTTTGCAGGCTGCAGGCTGGGTAGGTACCAGCAGTAAACCTTCACAGATATGATTCCAAGTCCAATTCAGTGTACAACATAGTTGGACTACCATGCATATAGTAAAAAAGAGTGCTGTTTAGGAGATTTTGCTGGTGTGCAGGAGTATTGTTGACTTCACCCTCCCAGATCTTTAGTGCCACTGCTTTCAGTGGTAGGTGAGTTAGTACCATGCTGAAGCCATTTTAATTGCAAGTATGTATGTGTAGACTTTATAAGAGATGGTGATGCATATCACCGTTTTCCATGGAAAGGGTGGGGAACCTGAATTTTCGGATGACGCTAGATGACAACTCCTCTCATGGCTCACATTTTGCTAATTCAGTTGTGACTGATGGGAGTTGGAGTCCAGCATCATTGGGAAGACTGCAAGTTATCCAGCTTTGCAGCATGACATGGTCCAAAGGGCTACTGAGCAGAGACCTTGGAGCTACTACACATGTGGCATTTCAGGGGCTACTTTGCTGTACATTACTTTTCTAGGCTGAGGGCATGAATACCCTAAAGGCACCAGATCCTGTCTAATCCTGGAAGCTAAGCGAGGTCAGCCCTGGATAGTATTGGGATAGGAGGCCACCAGTGAGTACCTGGTGCTACATTTCAGAGAAACGGCAAAACCACCTCTTATAATTCTTTGCCTAAGAAAATCCTATGAAATTCATGGGTCAGCATAAGTTAACAGTTGACTTGAAGGGATGCATGCGCACACACATGCAGACACACACACACACTCCCATCTAGGAGATTGGAAAAGTTAACTTAATCTACACAAACCCCAAAATGTCCCAGTCTGGTTTATGTTACTCTGTATTTTGGGGGTCCCGGGAGGGGTGCCCAAATAACCAAATAGAAGCACAAGATGGGGAAATTAAGCTCAAACACTCTCTTAAGCTAGCGAGAGGCGGGGTAACTTCAGCTAGGATCTTTAACCCTATGTATACAGCGTCAGGTCAGAGAGCGGCTAGACAAGGTTTTAAAGTAACAAATAATATTTTATTGAAGACAAGAAAAGGAAAGACATAACATACACTACCTAACTGAGAGATAGAGATGGAGAGCTTTGGGGAATGGGTAATATGACACCTGGTCTCGTAGTCCTGGAGAGAACAGGAGGTTGCAGGGATGGAAGCTCAGCGCAGTTCTCTGAGGGGAGTTCACTGGACAAACCGACAGCGAGGCGGGATGGAAGTCCAAAGTGTTCCAAGGAAGTCCCGAAAATGGGGACTTTTTATAGGGTGGAGTTTACCTACAGGCTATGCCATGCTCGGTGAGAACAAAGGAAATTTGGAGCTGGACAAAGGAGTTGGAAAAGGTCAGGATTTGCATGATAAGCTTAACGCTGGATGACAGTAGTATGGCCAGTATACTGATGGCCCGACATAAAGGAATGGCTCGGTTCTTGGCCGTGTGGCTTTGTGAAGATACGCGCAGAGCAAAGCCAGTTTGCAGGGAGGTTTTTCCCTAAAGCATTGGAGAGGCTTAAGTTGCCTGCCTGAATGAGGTTTTGGAATGTACAACCATTAATGGCCACACCCAATATGTGCTTGTCCGGTGGACCTCTGCAAACACGTGGAGTAGGGTGGCAGAGAAAGGTCAAGCAAAGGCTGAATTATTTGATATCAAAAGGATATCTAGTGCTCTCACCAGACATATCATAACCGTGATAACAGTTTACAGCTGAATTCTGTGCACGTTTCCTCAAAACTAAATCTCACTGAGTTGAGGGAGAAGATGTCCTTCCAAAAAAAAGTCTGCATAGAGCAGAGAGGTGGGAAAGATATGGCCCATAGTGGCATGCAGCTCTTGGGACTCCAAGGTGGAACCTAAAGGCCCTCAGACACCCGCCATTTAAAAAAATGCACCAATTTTGGGTTGATTTTTTCCCCCTGAATATTGGGTCAATACACTCAAAACCAGTTAAAAAAATGTAGCAGTTTTTCTTCCCCAGATCTTCCCAACCCACCCGCTTCAAAAATGCCCCAAATTGGACCCAAATGCCAGCTGGAACTGATAGAACATCGCTTCCAGCGCACCAAGATGTGACAATGCGAGGAAAGTACCCCCTACCCCCTCTACTGTTGCCTTCTCCTGGCATAGCCAGTTGACAGTCAAAGCCATTGAGGTGCTGCAGAATTGGATGGAAAAGGAGATAGTCTGTTCTTCATTCTGCTGCTGCAAACCTAACCAGCCACCAGATCCAGAATAGTCTGTTGATGTCCAGGGGATTCAGATTTCTTCTTTGACATCTCTAGGGAGAACAGTAAGTTCATTTTTCCTGGTGGTTTTTTTTCCCCCCTCCTCGCTTTTCCCCAGAGGTACAGCAGTTTTTCTTTCAAACTTCATCCCACTGTACATGGTTTACAGGGAGAGGAATAGGGTGTGAAGGAGCCACACAAATCATACAAGGTACCAGAAAAGTCTTTTTCTCTCTGTATCCATTTTATTGGCAGGTCAGAAATATTACAGCATATTGAGAGGGCAGAGACAATTTTTCAAGCCCCTGGTGACAAGCCATTCTTCAGAAAGAAAAAAAAAAGGGAAGAGAAGAGAAAAGTGGAAGAGGGGAGAGAGCTGTTGTGTTTATCAGTGTACTTCCACCTCAGTGCGGGTCACTATATCTGAGAAGGGAAATCTTGAGTTTTTCTAAATGGGAACAACAAATAGGAAGAGCAGCATTGGAACCTGAACTGGTGGGGTGGGAGTCTTGTTTTCAAATCCATATGCTTCACGTTTCAACCAAGTGTATCACAATCCATGATGGTTGAGCACACATACTGGAGGTAAGTTTGCACAATGAAGAAACCTTGGGGACAGATGTGCATTAATGCCTACAGACATATATACGTACATACACTGGGCCCTCCTTACCCATGAACTCCATGTGTGTGATTTCTAGGTCACAGTACCACATCCCTATACCTGAAATGATGGTGATGCACTGAAAGGTTTGTGCACAGATCACTGCCGTTGAATATAATGGGATGTGAGCATTTGCAAATCCCGGTATTAGTGGCAGTTTTTAAAATAGAACCCTTGCCTATATGGAGGGCACACTCTGTGTATGTGAGCGCGCATGTGTGTGTATTTTTACACAGCCTGGAAAAACCACTATGAGGGATCCTGGGAGTTATCCAAAATAGACTTAAAACTGCAGTAGCACACACTGCCCAATTGACATCCCCTCTGGAATATGTCAGGCAAAAATGTAATTTTTTGTCCCAACCCTTAACTGATTAAATTCTTTTAAATCACATCTTAACAGACCCTTGTGTTGTTGTAACATGTTCAGGAAGATCTGAAGCAGAAAAACTGTCCCTGCAGCAAAATATAAAAATTCCAAAATCCACAAAATAGTGATACTTTTATTGGGGTAATTAAAAAGCACAAAATAAAGCTTTCAAAGCTTCACTGGCTTCTTCATCAGGCAAAAATGTTGACAATCAAACAGGGGAAGAAAAGTGATGATGTTAGAGTTGTAGGCTTGCATTTTGTCTTGAATGTTACTTCTAGTGTCAGATTCTCTGCAGGGATCTCAATGCAGTCAGAGGCCATTCCCCTTCTTGGTTGTGTGGCGACTGAGAACAAGGGGCAGTAAAAGCTAGGTAATAAAATTTCAGCCCTATTAGCAGCAGCGAAGTAACTTCCTTTAAAATCTAGACTATCTCTTCCCTGTGTGAGACCACTAGTACCTTTCTTAGGCAGCAGACAGAATTTCTGAAGAAGTCTTTGTACTGCTATATCTGTAAAAACATTTAAGGTTTTGAAAATTTACAATGTGCTTTTTAATTGGCCCAATAAAGGTGTTGCTGTTTGTCAATTTTGGATTTTGTTCTGTTGTGGCGTTCATGTTTTTTTATTGTTTTGTAGTCTGTTGTAAGTCATTTTTGGTTTTTAAATGTAGAAGTGGGATGTAAGTATTTTAAATAAATAAATACATGATGATGGTGTTGATGATGATATTGATTCCTGTGTCAAGCTTTCAATGCTGATATGTGTCATAGAGCTCAGCTCTCTTCTGTCTAAATTGCTAACTCTCCTGCACACATTCTAACTTGGCACATGCCATTCTGATGTTCCTCCTTTCTGACAGTTCAGTGAAAACACTGGTCCCAAAGTTACATGCAAGTTACTACAAAATGTCTGTGTTAGGCTGGAGTGTCTTAAAACAATAAAATGGTCTGATCATGTTAAAGTTTGTAGTAAGCAAATAAATGCCAAAAAAGGGAAGAGTTAAATCACCAAGAGTCTCTAACTTTCCTGAAATCCAACTTTGGAACACAGCACAGAGGTTTTTGAATATCTCATTATGAATAGGGGGGCATAAATAAATCTGAGTAGATCAAGAGACGGGTGACAAAAATGATTTACAGCTTGTAGAAAAGGAGACTAAGGGTGGATATAACAGTCTATAAATATTTGAGAGGTAATAATATGGAGGAGGGGAAGGAATTATTTACAGTGCTTGAGGCAGCATAACAAAGAGCGATGGCTTGAAACTAAAAAAACACAAGGTATATAATTAAATTAGGGGATTCTTCTTTTCTTAACTAACGGTGCAATTAGATACTCAAGTGGCCTGTGTAAGGGCAAGGTGCTCCTTCAGGCATTATTAAAAGAGGGATTTAAGAGGACCACTGAACGTAAGTCTTCAGCCCTCTAGAGGTTGCATTAGAAGGCTAAGGGCCTAACTGCACATGATGTTAATGATGTGGCTGACCAACAACATTAAAGAAAAAATGCCAGCAATGTCAGAGGAAACTGAAAGTGGCAAGTGGAGAAGGTTTAGTTTTCCCTGCCGCTCCGGTCACAATATCATTGAAAATGCTCCATCCCTATTGCCATAATTGCCATTGGGGAAAAAGATCTTTTCTCCCTAATGCTAACTGCCATGTCAGAGCAGGGAGGGATTTTTTTCCATTGGTATCCTCTCTGCACACATACCTGGTATTCCATTTTTAAAATAAGTTATTGCTAATCATATTGTTAACACAGCATGTTTAGGACCAGATTTCCTGTGCAACCATTGATAAGGCTAACACATTCCTAGAGTTTTCTGATTTGGCAGGGTCAATCCCACTTAACTTTCAGTCATCCCACTTTTTCAGCTGCTTTTAAAATCTCCCAGTTTCTCTACTCCTGCTTCCCCACTTCTTTTTGTCATCACCTTACTTCAGTTGCTACAAACTGAGTTCAAAGTGCAAAAGTAGTTTGCACCCAACTAGCTCAGTGGGGAGAGAGGAAAGGAAGGTTGGAATCTTGCCCTTTTCAATAGGTTCAACCAAAAGCAAACTGTTGGATCCTCTCCTAGTGTGTGTGTTCTACCTCATTAATAACTTTTGTTATCTTTACCATACTCTTATATTGCTTGGCCACGTCCGTTCTGGCTTTCATCTGTGAAATGTTGTAGGGCATGCCAACATCCTGCCTATTTTTAGCAGTAGAATAATTTGGTTAGGCAGTTTGTTCCACTTTCTCTATACAGTGTGCCTCTGTATATGTGGGGATTCTATTCCAGGCTGGACACCTGCTGTGTCCATTTACTATAAGACATGGCACGTCATGTGATTTTGTGTTCCCATGTGCAGTGGTTGTAGTAAGGGAGGGGCCACTGTCTTTGTAACCTACCTGCCCTTGCTTCTGGGAAGACTTTGTGGAACTCATCCTTAATGTTGTTGCGATCCTTTCAGATGAGACAGTATTGCAGCCAGCTATAGCATTTTTCCGGTAAATATTTCTGAATCTAATTCTTCTGTCACAACTTCCATGTGAGTGAATCCTCCTGTGCAGGGGACGAGGCCATTCCTTACTCAAATTATCCTGAAACTGCAGTCCCTTTTGCAGTTATCTGAGCTTAAGCCCTTTTGGAACACAACAAGGTTGATGTCTGAGGCCACAGTCCTGTTGACTCTTGTGATGTGGTGGAAGTGGAGAATAGGGCATTGGGCAAGCAATGAAGAGGAGAGGAGAAAGCGAGCAGTAAAGGTCTCTTGTTAAGGTAACAACAGGAGAATTCTGTTGGCTCCTAGACACTTACTTCTCCAAATTGTGGATTTGTGGAGAGGAGGGCAAGGAAAGTCCTCAGAGCCAAAGTGCTGTGGGAGGGTTGTCTTGGACAATTGCCTAGCTCATGACACAGGTGTTTGTCCAGAATTTCCCTTACTATAGTTTACCACCCCTAGAAACACCACCCCTAGAAATGTTGCATTAGGGAAATAGGTGTCGTAGAATGAATAGCCTTTTGCTGCCACTGATTATCTCTTCTTCTCTGTGCAAGCTCAGAAAAAAAATCAACCTGCTTGTGTAAACAGGGTGTACAAACAGGATTTTGGCCTGAGTAAATTCATATGGAGTTGATGGGCAACTTGTTGTAGTCCAGAACACAGTTATGAAGTGCATGGGAAGCAAAGACCAGAAGTGGTTGATTGTGTCCCATATATTAGTAGGAATTTAACTGATTAATCAAATTGATTTATAGATAAATGTTTCAGTTATAACTGCAACATTAATTAGAGAACAAGGATTAGATGTCTATATTGGAGGACTAGTGTTTCTAAATGTCATAATTCGTTCTGTACGCATGGCATAAAGAAAGCAGAGATCAGTGATCTTACAAGATAAAGAAGAGGTTTCAATGTTCATTGCTTTATAGGCAAATAAATAAATAAGCAAGGAAGCAAGCAGTTTTGGTGTAACTTCCAAATATAAAGAGGGGTGGGTTTTTTCATTTTTGTTTTGTTTTTGCTTGTGTTTGTGTTTTTTTTTTTCTGGATGCCTTACTGCTATGTTTTATTTTGTACTTTTCTAAACTGTAGAGTCCCCAAGTTCCTTTCATCAGCTTGATTTCAGCTTGACGAGAATCCTCCCTGTGCTATTTTCTAGCTTTTAGAAACCACCTGGGCTTCTTTCATCATGTCACTTCTACTGAAGTGGTCTCTGGTGAATTCCTATCGGCTGCTTCCTCCCTTAGTTTATTTTTAGTGTGAGCTATAATGATTTTATCCTACTCATATTTTCTCCAAGGTCTCCCCTTCTCAGATACTTGAATAGCTATACTCCCCTCTTAATATTGCCTTTGATAGTCTGTTAATGAATTTATTCCATTCCGGTTGTAACTGATTGCTAATTTTGTTCCTCCTCCTAGGCTTTTTGTTTCTTGTTGTGGAATTGTGGAGGGCCTTTTTCTTGTCTGGGCTTGTCTGCTGGCTCTCCCACAAATTTTCTTATCCACTGTTTTCCTAGTGGTCTTGTACCATAGTTCCATTTACTTGGCTTTGTCAGAAGTTGAGCTTCATTTGTAGACAGTTAGCCTATCCTCCTTTTCAGGCAGGGCAAACTACCCTTTTTTCCTGTCTCTGTGATCCTTCCCTCCTCACCACCTCATGAAAGAGATCTGCAGGTTAAGTGGAGTACCTTTTGGAGAGGTGTTATTTAACCCTTTGTTTCTCAAAGTCCTTCCCCTTTCCTAAATAACTTCTCTCCCATAAAAGTCTCTGAGTGTGTTGGGCAAAACTTCCGCATTTCCTTGCCATTCATTAGGCTGAGTGTGGCTGATGGGAGTTATAGGCCAAATGGGAAGTCCAAAAGTGACACTTTCCTGCCTTTTGTGGAGTTGGCTTGCCAAACTATGAGGAACATGTTTTGACCCTGTATTTGCCAGACGTATCGCTGAAGTAGTGACAAGCTGTCTTGGTCTCTCCCCTACCCCCCCCCATCCTTTGGTTTTCAAAGTCGAAAGTGCTTTTACACATTTCAGTTGGACTGCAGTAGGACCATTTCCAAGGCATAGGTATCTAATAGAATTTTGATATCTTTCATCTGTCTAAAGAAGGATCCAATTAAACATGGCTAGGAACCTCATGATGAGTTATGGTAGTATAAATTGAATGTGTGCCATTGCAACTCACTTTTTTGGTTGTTATAGGTACAATGTACAATGACTAATATTCCTTAAATCCCGTTGTAAGGGATAAACTCCCCTCCAACCTGGCTATTTCCATATTGTTGGGGTGGGGTCAGCAGAAATACATCCAACTGTTTTTCCTGTAGCTGGCCACACTAGAAAGACATCATCTACAGGGACCACCCAGAGACTTCTGGAGTTCCACATGGATGCCTGTTGCAGCATATTCAGCTGCAGGAAAATAGCTGAACTTGTCTCTGCTGATCCCCAAATACTCCAGGAACGGAAATGGCTTTGCATACAAGGTAGGTTGGAGGTGTGGCATGGGGGAACGTGGGTAACAAGTTGTAGTTACATGGTGGATGTCTGGCTCCCAATGTAGGATTCCGTCCAAGGGATGAAAATGTGTTCTCTTAGAAGACAGTAACACAATATTCACCTCATTCCCAAATAATTAGGAGTGACTGCAGATCAAAATGTGCCTTGAAACTTGTGTCAGTGTTGTTGTCTGAAATTGGTCCTTCGTCTTCAGGGATGCAGGGAAGTTTTGATATTCCACAGTGAGTGCATTTGAGTTATTCTCCAGGTAAAGCCAAGTAACACCAGTGTAATCAGAGCAATTCATCTTCGCTTTTGGCTTTTCTTATGAGTTGAATGGCTGTGATACCAAATAAACTACCCAGACTTCCAACACCAGACACATTCTTTCATTCATTTCAAATTGGACACTAGATTGCATTTCATAGGGAGGACTTAATCAAATCCAGATGTCTGCCCCCTGGATTTCTCCAGTTTTAGCCCATTTGTGCCCTGACCATACAACAGCAAAGCAGATCATAGGAGAAGAAGTCTGGCCCATAAATATAATCTATCTGTTTATGTATTTAAAAATTGCACGCACAAAGTGGCCACACTGAAACAGCAGTATAAAAGAAGTAACATGTAAATTTTGAAACTACACAAAGTGGCAGCAAAACGTTCTAGAGCTAGATTTAGTGGAACCTTTTGGAACAGACTCAGATTGGAGGATTTGTGTCTGTTGGATATGGCCAGTGCCTTGCATTTCAGTTTGCAGTAACCATGGAATACCAGCTCATGTCACCAGTTATCAGTCTAACTTGCATGTTTTTGATTAGCTCATTACAAAAAGGTCAAAGGCAATGTTTTCTCTAGGACACTACTGTTTTTTTTTTCTGTAAAAAATATAGATCTGTATCTATGGCAAAGCTATTTGGTAAGCAGTGGTATACAAACAGCTCACTTAAGTTGACAACAGCTATTATTTGAAAACTGTTTTAAATGTTTTTCAGCAATTGCATAGTATGATTAAAGAGACAAGTAACCTGCATTGCTGGATTGTATGAGAGAACTTCATTGGAGAATTCCCCCATGTTAGTATAATCAACTTAAGTGATAAATAAAATTTCTGAGAATAGCATACCATATAAAAATGTTAATGTGGACAAATGTACCTTGGTTGATGAAGCAGATGAGTTCCTAAGAAGTACTTCTTTAAGAGAAAATTTGATATCACAGGCAGAGATTACGTGGAAAGAACAGGGGTAGATTCTTACACCACAAAAAAGAAGAACAGTTCAGCATGTGTCCGTAAACTTTGTATCTGGAGCTAACCATAAGCACATATGAAATGAAACAATCAGATCAAGTAAACCTTGCAAGTAAACAAAAACTCTGAACTTTCTAGAAGCCACTTGAAGATATGTTCTAAAAATGCATGTTGGGAAGATGACTTTTTTTCATCAACCTCCATTTTTCTTAGGATTTCTGTTTTGGTGGCCAAATAGATGGGTAGATCTGTGTATTTTTTTTTAAATGCTGGGTTTAACTGGTGAGGCAGACTTACCTGCTCTCCTTTTTTCCCCTCTTTGTTGCTGTTCACCAATGCTCAGTATGAGGCAGCTGCTGTTCACCTAGCCTATTGTAGAGAGGCACACACACCTGCAGTAGGATTGGCTAGAGTAGAATGCCATCCTTTCCCAGCTCAAACCTTTTTTCCATTGTTTCCTGCAAACATGCTGTTAAAACCTGACACAAAAGTCTGTTTTCCTACCCCTCTTTTATTAATGTTTTAGTGTTAGTGCTGCTAAAAAAAGTTTCACTTAAAGAGAGGACAAGGATGAAAAGTAGGCTAAGGAATGTAAAAAGACTTTGTAAAAAGAAACTTCTTTGTCAAATGTTTTGTTAACTTCGTTCTCCATTATATCTGTACTAATAAATAATAAACTGGTTTCTACAACTTGTGGCTGAAGTTGGCAGTGATGCTGACTTTATCACTAAAGGGGAAAATGCTCTTCATTCTTGCCCTGTATTTAAAACACAGCCAAGCCTTGTTTCTGGAAAAAGGGATAAACCTTGAGAAGCACGTGACCTAGGCCATTGACGTCTTTATAGATAAAGCCAGTGCCTGCCCACAGGACTTGATAATATTTACAGAAATAGCACTGTTAAAGTTTGAGGCCTACCATACATGTTTCAGGACCTATTGGATGTATTCCCCAGAGATATCAAAGAACTACTCAACAACTGTTTGAAGGGATGGAATTGTGGGGGGAAAGAGGAGATATTGGGAGTAAGAACTGGCAGGTATTCTGCTAAACATGGCCATGAAGAGGTGTGTGCAATCATGCAGTTCTATCCTGTGTATAGCTACAGTAAACAAAGCAAAGTAAATGAAATGAGCAGTTTCGTATTTGCTCTCCATGGAATATTGAACATACTTTTTTATTTCTCCACTAATGGAATTTTTGTATTAAGATAATAAAAAAGTATTCATATTAGGCTACTGAGAAGGAACTGAAAATAACTTCTGCTCCGTTAACTGCAGAATTATACATACTTACATGGTGCTTTGAGTATGGTGTAGAGAGGATGATCTTGCTTGTGCTTAATTCTTTCCCATTGAAATGAACAGGCTAAAACAGTATTTGGTTTGGACTGTCTTGCACCCATGGGTCTGTGGTCAAGATTGTAGCCATGGCAGGAGGGGAGCGCTGCTATTTCAGTTGCTTCTAGGGATATCCAGGCGTCCTCCCTGAATCTTCAACATGTATGTTTTATTTTGATTTGAAGGTGAAGTCACTTTCACACACAAGAGGTACAACCTGTTAGTGACAAACGTAAGCATAAGACCACCATATGCCTGCATATGTCTTCTGTTGCTGCTGCTGCTGAGGTAGGTATGTGCTTTCTCCCTTCCAGAGACCAACTCCACTCTCTGATTCATGGTTTAGCTGTTGAAATCCGCAACCCCATTGGCATTTAGGTGCTGATGAGAGCTGGGGCGGGTATTGCAGAAGTATCTTGACTGTGCCCCTTTAGGCAGGTCCTTCTCTAGTCCTTCCCCATGCCTGTTCTCCACCAGCTACAAAATGGCTGCGGGGAGGCTGCAATAGCTAAATGGTGAGTTGGAGGCTTGAAGGAGAGACATTCTGCCTGTAGAACATTAACTCTCCTCTTTGCATTACAGGATCTTGGCTTAGATTTGTAGCTCTTTCATGTCAATATATTGAATCCACTCTAGAATTTAGTCCAAATCTTAAATGAGCAATCTAAGCTGCTGAATTCTATTCCTCAAATAGGTGTAACACTTTGACTAGCTTCTTTAAAGTCTGGACTTCAACTCAGAGCAAATGTACAGTGCCTCTGACATGGAAATCATTGACTACCAGTGGAATCAGTTCTTGTTTCAGTTAACTTGCATATGTCAGAACACTTGCATACACTTAGATTCTTTAAAGCATTTTTACTGTGCCTTTGGCAGGCACCAGTGGTGCATGCCCTCATTTGTTTAGCCTAGCCATGTGGGTGGAAGGTGTAACTTTTGAAGAAAAAAACAGCTGGGCAGGAATTTAAGACTTTACCATTCAGGTGTGCTGGTCCTGTATCAAGATGGGGGCAGTAAACACTTCCCAGAAAGGAAAAAAAAGAAAGAAATAATATTAAATATTACAAAATAAGAATTTAACGTACTCTGGATTTTACCTCTTGGCAGTCTAACTATTAATAAGCACAAATGTATTGGGAGAAGTGTTTTTCCTTTTTCAGTTTAAAGATTTCATAATGCAATCTTGAGTGTATTAACATAGATGAAAGTCCCATTGAGCTTAATGAAACCTAACTTGCAGCAAATCTGTTTAATATTGCATTGATACAGTGCATTCATGTTCATATTTACTCAGAAATAAGTCTCAGTGTGTTCACTTAGCTTTCTCTTTATACCTATTAAGGATTGCAATCCTGATGAATTAATTAATTGGAATATGTTAGTCTGCTTGTATACAGAATTCTGATGTTTTTCCCCTCATCATTCTTTCAGTTTAAGTTGGATAAACATTACTTCGTTGAATGATGATATTTTCCCTTTCCAGTCCTACAGATTGTCTATTTTGGGTTAGATTAATATTTAGTTCTGTAAAAATTAGTAAATAAATAGGGATAAATATAAATACCAAATCTGTTCAAACCACCTCTTTTGTTAATTGTTACTGGGATTGCTTGTGTGTTCAAATCCCTTTCTAAAAATTGAGCTATCATGTGATGAATACAAAAGATTGCACAGTGGTGAGTATGATTTGGTTGTTTGGAGAAGTAGGTAGATTCGTTGTAGCTCTTAAATGTAGCTTTCCTTTCACATAAAACAATAAATTAAAGAAAATAAAAGTTGGAGGAAAAGTGCTTCATGGAGGTAATTTTGCTGACATTCACAGGTTTGTGGGGGAAGGAAGTGAGGTGTCCAGAAATTTTAAAGATGATATGTTTGTTCCTGCCAAATTGTAGACCGAGAACTTGTAATAGAACAAGCACCCAGTCTAACTAGTCCCTTAGTAGAGAATTGGCTGAGAGGCACTATGCATGTTGCTTACATTTGAGTCATGCTTCCACTAGCCCCTGTTAATCCCTAACTCCCAGGTTGGGGACATTGCAGTTATGGAAAACTAGGGAGGTAACACTTGAGGCGAGCTACTGTCAGTCCGGGGCCAAACTGATCCTTCCATTCCATTCTCCTCTTCTTAGAAGGGATAGAAGATAGCTTGGGGTAGGTTAGACTGGTGATTGGGGAAAATGTGAGTTGTGCATGCATGCTAGTTCAAAAGGATAGAAGGGCTGAAAATGGAAAAATGCATTTAAAGAAATAAAACCTCAAAATTTGTGCTATTAGCACTACTACCAGTAAAGTTGAAACACCTGAAATAACTCAAGTCTTGGTGCAGCTTACCACAAAAGCACAGCTTAGAAAGGTTAACCTTTGGGGATGCAAGTCACAGAATCACTCAGGCAGTGTGGCCATGTTGGCTAAGAAATTCTGGGAATAATATGAAAAGGTAACTTTTGCAGACTCTGGCCCTTTTTGCACCTTACCTACTGCTGCTGGCGTCACGTGAGGATCACATGAAAAGCCTCCTCTGGGAGGGAATCGTGTCCCTGCACTTCCCTCTGCACCAGGTCCGTTCTGGTCAGAAGGAAGCGCGATAGCTCTGCCCCTTCCTCCCATGGTGCAGCCAAGTACTTTCCCAGGCCGTGTTGGGGGAGGAAGTGTGATGGCTGCACTTCCTGATGTCTTGCACGCAGGGTAAATGTGGGAGGGGAACGCAATGGCGCATCATTTTTGGCAAAGAGCCAAAAATGATATACTGTGCGGTTGCAGCGTGATTGCTGTGCGAGCGATGCGCGATCGCAAGGATGTCATGCGGAGCCGTCCTCGCAATCCCGCATCACTCCCATGGCCATTTCGCATGGGAAATAGTGTGCAAAAAGGGCCTCTGTGTTGAAGCATCTGGGTTCAGTGGCGGAGTAAAAGCAGCGCCCTCTGATCTACCAAAACAAAGACAAAATGTTTTCCTAAGTCATGCTGCTTTCTTGGGTAATTCAGAGGTAGGGTCAGTTAGGGGAATCAGATAAACTGGTAAGATGACATTTCAGCTCTCACATTGGTTGCTTGTAGGCATGCCCTCTTTCCTAGCTACTTCTTTGTAAGATGAGGCAACACAGTTCAGTGCCTGCCTGTTGTCAGATGTTGGGGATTAAGAACAAGAAGCATTTCTTGGTTGTGAGATTCTAAAGAAAAGGCAGGATTGCCCTTTCTGAATAAATTGCCATAAAATGAGTTGAAAATCTTGTTCATTACAAATGGGAAAAGTGTTTAATTAATAAATATGTCTTGTCTTGTGAGACCCGAATATTTATAGCAATAGAACTGTTTGTTGTCACAAGCTGTCAGTTTCCAGGCGACATCCAGTTGAAGTTTCAGAGCTACAGAAATGCGTTTTCACTACTGCTGAAACTCTAGGTACCAGAGCTACTCATTTTCCGTTTAAAGCAAGCTTTTGACAAAGGACAGCTTTTTAGTTCCAATACAGGAACACTCATCTTGATCACAGCAGGAATATGAGCAGCTGTTCTGATAAGTATTATGCCATCTCTAACATTTGACAATAGGTACAAGTAACATTTTTGACTTCTAAGCATCCTGCTCATGTGAATGGAACCCTTATGATAAATCACATGGTTAAGCAGTTTACTACCTGCATTTGTATATAGGGAGAATAGTGATCTAAAGGTCAGAAACACTTCCTTTATAACATAATGCACCGAACTGTAACTGCATCAAATTTTGGGGGTTGTAGAGCAGCCTAGGAGAAATAATTATGCTTGGTAATGGGTAATTAAAGATAATGGCTCCTTCTGAGGGTGGCAGGGAAAAAAAGTCTTATGTGTAATGAATATTATGTAGCGTGTTAACTTTAGAGGAAGCTACAAGTTCAGCACTGAAACAGCCTAAGTTGCAAGTAGAATTTTTAAAAGCATGGTTTCTTTAGAGCAAAGCAGGTAATATTTCAGTCCTCTGTTGCTTCCCTTTACTCCATTTGTTTCACTAGACAACCTTGATGGCTAGCAGTAGGATGCTAGAGAGCAGAAATTGCTCTGTCATGATAGGCCTGGTGGTGGGAGAAACATATTGTTCTGCCACTTTCTGATTATGACTTTAGGGAGTGATTTCACACCGGCCTCATTCAAGGTTCTTGTCTGACCTCAAAGGCAGCCCATTCTCTGTAGCCTTAAAGCCAGGTCTGTTAAGAAGGCAGGGAGGATGCTTTCAGTGGAGAGGAGGGGGAAATTGCTGGGTTCAGATCTAAATTTCTTTTGTGATTTGAAAAGAAAGCTTTCTAGAATGAATAATTACTTCCAGTTAAGAAGCCATTTTTTAATCAGTGTTAGCCAGAATAAACTCTGTCTTCCTGTAAGTGGGGAAGAAAGCTCTTGGTAAATGCTATCACTATAACCGTTAAAGTAATGCAGAACCCAGAGCTGTGGAAAGGTTAGATCTGAATCTCAGGATGTGGGAATCATAGAAATATTTTCTGCTACCAAGTCTGTATTTTTATCACCCAGATCTGGGAAGTAATGTTTTACAGGTAATTGCATGCGCTGCATTATTTTGTGCATCACAAAGTAGCCTCCATGGTTTAATGTTAATACTGTTGCTATTGTTGCTACTGCTCACGATTACAATAACAGTAGTGATTTTGGTGCAACAAGTAACTTCTACTCCTTAATTCCAGAATGTTGGGTTTTTCATGGTCATGGTGGGATGGTGGTCATGTCCTGGTTTCTTAAGTCTTAAAAACTGATGAAAATACTTTGCTGGTAAAATAACAAATAATGGCAGAATGAGACAATACAGATTTTTGAAAATAAGCGGAAACATGTTATTTTCACTGGTAACATGCCAGACTGTGTCAACCACCTTACTGATTATGGTGTTTGGTAACTTAGGAACACTCTTCTGAATTTAAAGACTGCTATATTAAATCTGGAAGTTACCAAACAAACAAGAGGCATCTATTAATATCAGTATCCAGAGCAGTAAAGGAGACTCACGGGATTAGACTAGGTCTGTTGGGTCCAGCCTCATATTTCCACGAGGAAAGGCTGAAGGGATTTAAGATGTTTAGCCAGGAGGAGAGAAGTCCAAGGAGTCAAAATAGCGCTCTCCAAATACCAGAAGTTATAGAATGACAGTTCTATATTTAATCAGCTTAAGTGAGAGGAAGGTAGGTTGCGTTTGAACATGAGAAATGTCTTAATAGCAAGAGCAGGTTAAGAATGACGTTGATATTAGAGTCACTGACATTCTGGCTAGGGGATTCTAACGTGTTGTCAGAAAATATAACCTTTCTGAGCTCTGCCATAAATATATTCATGGTTAATGAAATCATTAGAAGAACTAGGAAGATACAACTTCCTTGAGTCTTGCACCTTTTTTTTTCTACCTTTCCTGTCAGCCAGGCTTCTCCCATTCTGCATCACTTTCATTTCTCCTAGCCCTCTTGCATTTTGATTTGAGACAATTTCACCATCTCAGCAACTTCTGTGGATCAGTTCTTGTGCAGCAACTTGCCTCTGCAAGGACCACAGGCGTTTTGATATCCAAAATGCCTTTTCCACAGCGTACCTCAATATTGGATAGTTACAACGTGTATTTTAGCTATCTCAGCATGGATGCTTCATGGTCCCTTAAGACTTAACATGACAATGATAAAACAATTTGTTATTTCTCTGAAACCTTCTTTAGAACATATATTCTCCATCACTGTTAATAGTGTTCACAGTTACCTTGTGAAGGTAGCATATAGTCATGGCTTTATTTTTTATTTTCTTTTACCCTTTGTTCCTCATATTGAGGCTGTAGCAAAGTCACATCCCTTTTTTCTTTATAACATTGACAGAATCAGACCTTGTTAACCTGCTTCCTCTGCTAAGACTTTAACTCATATCTTGGTTATTTCCCACATTGATTATTGTAATCGTTTTTTAACTGATCTTCCATTATCTCACAGCAACATTCTGGTGGTAAGTTTATCTTTTTGGCCCATTATATTTCCCCGTTTTTGATATCTGCTTCATTGGTTACCTATTCTTTCTAGGATTCAGTACAAGCTTCTTGTTTTAACTTTCAGTGCCCTACACAACCTAGCTTAGCCCTTTGTTTCAGCCCTTATTTCTTAATCAGCCTGCTTAAGATATGTATTCTAGGAATCTAGGCTCCTCAATCAACCAAGGGTTTCCACTTCCTTGGCTCAGTTTTGTCCTTTTGCACTTGCTGCTCCGTACTCTTCGAATTGCCTCCAGGAACATTTGCAGATTGCTCCTTCCCTCATTATTTTTAAATCTAAATTTTAAAAAAAATTCCAAAGTTTTTGGAATTTTAGTTTAATATTGCTTTATAATCTTGTACATTTTGATTCTATGTGTTTGTGAGTTTGCTTTATGTTATTTTTTTGTATTTTATGTGGAAAATTTGGTTTATAATTGTATAGTTTCGTATTGTTATTATTCCTTCTTTCCGTCTCTCTCTCTCTCTCTGTCCATGTGTGTATTGTTGATGTTATGTGCCTTCAGGTTCTTTCCAACTTACAGTGACCTGAAGGTGAACCTATCATGCTGAGAGTGTGTGATGCGCCCAAGGTCGCGACGGCCAAGCAGGGAATTGGGCTCTAGTCTCAAACCACTACACCTTGCTGGCTTTCTCTCTCTCTCTGCATACCTATATTTTAGGTTGTATATTTTAGATTGGTGGGATACACTGTTTCTGGTTGTTCTACTTATAAAATGTCATGCACATTGATGGTTCTATATAGATAAACAGCAGCAACATCAACAATAATGGTAACATAGCAGCCAGTGATCAGTACGGGGACTGTCAGGAGTCAGTTAACCTGCTCTCACCCTTTGATCCTTTCTGAACCTGCTACATTTTCTGGAAAGAAATGTGCTTTTGAGTAACCGAGGGAGGTTTTCTCTCTAATGTTATAACACCATAATGCTGCAATATTAAGGATTTTTTTTTTAGCTTAATCATGTTACAGCTATATAACATTAGCATGATATCATTTTGGTGCTAGATATCTTTTTCATTAAAAAAAAATCCTTAGAAACGTCTGGTAGTGATGATTTAAAAAACGAATTAAAATAATGCCTACTGAATGGCCTCAGCAACAGCAGCTGTGGTGTGCCCAGTGGTGTGGACCGAACATGGCAGCATGTAAACACATTTAAAGCACAATACTCCTAGTAGTGTGGCAAGTCAGTTATAGTTTTGCTTTCAGTTACAGCATAAAAGCAGGGATTGGGTGATGGCCGGAGAAACTGTTCTGCAGGTAGTCAAGTAGTCTCTCTCTGTCTCTCTCTCTCTCCATAGCAGATCTGTTTCTCTCATGCAATCTTTTGGTTCTGTCTCCAACACTGTTGCCTTCTTGAACTGCAGCAACAATTGCTGGTGAGCAACTTTGCCTGCATCAGCATCTACCTGTGCTCCATGTAGGTTCCTGTGAGTCCATAAACTTCTGCAGGGGTGATTTATGATGCATTGCTGCCAGAGGCTGAGCAGCAAACGCCCCCCCCGCCAGGGTGTTTAGGGTGACACTTCTATTTTAATTGCATGTAGATCGTTAAAAAAAAGCAAGGATTTGCTAACAAAACAGAGAATATCAGACTAGATTGACCAGTGCTTTGATCCTGAATGAGATCACTTCACATGTTCACTATGGTTGAATCAAAAATGATGCCAGTCTGCTTTTGTTTTACTTTGTATTTCAGCAAAAAGCTGTTCTGAGAAAGGTGATTATGCAGCTGCCATCTGGGCATGCCCTATGCCCTAACACAAGTTCACCAACATTTTATGTGTAGTGTAACAAGCCCCACAGCTATACTTGCTTTATAAACAAGCCATTTTTTCTGGAAATGAATTATTATGAACTGCTGATAATACGTCGTCCGCCTGAAGCCCTTTGTACAACATGGAAGATCAATGATATTATTTATCATATGGCGTATTGATCTTGAAAGAAAGAGAGAGAGATGCAGTTCTCATTTGATAAGTGGGATGGGAAAGGTAGCAAAGATGCTGTCTAAGGTTGTTAAAACAGGGAGGAAAACTGAGATGGGGGAAAGAAACTTTACCACAACTGCTAAGAATTCCATCTTAAAAAAAAAAATCTTAAAAAAATAGAAGCTTGGTCTGTCCTCCTTTTGTGTAAATGTAAAGCTTCTTTTCTAGTTGGGATTCCTTCACCTTTCATGTTGTTAGGTTTACTTCCCTTCTCTGTAATGTCTCTGGGAATTTACTCTTTTTAAATGTACACGTTCATTATATCTAACATTCTGCACTCTTAACTGTATTTATGAAATAGTTTCTTCTCACTGTTTGTTTAATTGAAACTGTTTGTGATTTGTATATATCCATGTTTATTCTTCTTGTCTATTTGTTTCCTAACCTAAAGATACTTGAGTCATTTCTTCTTGAATGGAAAATGGTCTATTTTGGTATGGGTATAAAGTGGATTGGCATTTGCTGGTATATCTTGTTGGAAATTTCCCAGGGTGTTAGCCCCGTTGGGAAATTCTGTGGAAGCTAAAACTGTAAGGATTCAGCCTCCTTATAGCAGAGTAGCAGAAAAAGCATGTCTAAATTTGTGTATGGCTTCTCTGACCTCAAATTGACTGAAGGAACAAAACAAATGCAGGCAGCTTCAGGTTACAAACTCAGAAAAGTTTACTACTGGCTTCTATATTTACATAAGTATTGGGGAGCCTACATCCTAACTAGCTAATGAATAGTAGTAACTTCATTCTTAACTGATCATCTTCTGATGGAGATGCAAACCATGATTGGGAGGAGGAAGAGGAAGCAAAAATGGAGGAGAAGAAGTATCAAGAGAGGGGTCTGTTTCTTTTATAAGACTGATGACCCAAGCAACTGTCCTGGGTCACATGATCTGATCACCTGAACACCAAAGGTATTTATGATCATGCAATTAAATGACAGAAAGGCAAATGGTGGAGCTTTGGCATGCAAAAGAGAAAGGAAGCCCTATGTTAGCTATGCCCACTTGCTCTAAGAACAAGATGAAGGGAGAGAGCATGCTGGAATTTTTCCAACATATCTCTGGTGATTTGTAGCAGAACAGTGAGAGTTCCAGTTCTTTGGTTACTGAACAGTAAGGGCAGCAATAAGGCATCCCCACAATAAGGTACCTAAAAGGAAAAAAACAACAACAGGAATACTGTCTGGAAGCAGTTCTGATTTAGAAACAAAAACACATCCTTTTTCTTAATGTGAAGTTTGTGATCTTTTCTTCCCTCTACCTGATTTGCACCTGACTCCTATTGGTGGATTTTGGGATTCAGGTTAAAAAAGGCACTTTTCAAGCTGGTTGCACTTCTAATCTATATTCCTTATAAATTCTGTTGCCTTACTGTGTGTCTTTTCAGGGCCTAGCTTATCCTTGGGAATGCAATATTGTACTCATACTGCAGATATGTCCACTTGATTTATAGCAAGTGAATTAGCCACAAGTTGTCTGGAATGATTTTGTTTATTGATTGTAGAAGAACTTCAATTTAAACTGTGGCATTTTTGTTGAAATCTTTAATACATTGCACTATTGACGATTTAGGAGCTCTGGCACTGCTAAGACAGAAATGTAATTTGATTTCAGAGGAGTGCCTACTGACAAAAAGATGTAGCCCTGCATATTGTTTTCTCAGTTGGCTTTCAGAGATCTTTAAATCATATTAGAGCTCAGTTGTGTGAGCCCAGAACAGGCAGACAGAAAGAAAAGTATGCTGTCCATCTACAGTCTGTTGTTCTCATTTCTAGGATTTGTAGTACTTCCATAATACATTTTTAATTAAGTATCTTTAGAGTGCAACAAAAGGATATTCTCCATTGCATAGACTATCCTCAGAAACACCCTGTGTTTCTTCTGCTTCACTGTTGTTTGCTTGTGCCAGTTTGCATGTTATCCTCCAGCTTGATTTTTCCTTGATAGTCAGATTGCAGTAACTGGGTGAATGTCATTATTGACAAAGGCCCTTTCCATACACGGCGAGGGAAACGCTCCCTGCCGCTACTCACCGGCTTTTTGGTGGGTCCGTTTGGATCCATCCTGACGAGGAGCAGTGCAAGCTCGTTGCTCCGCACTGCTCTGGCGTCCAAAATGGCGGCCTCCAGTTGGTGGAGGCTCTCCACCAACTGGAGAAGCTCGCCAGCCTAAAGCCCGCCCCTGGCAGGCTTTGCAGACATGCACTAGTGTGCGCCTGCAAATCTGCAGACACGCACTAGTGTGCGCCTGCAAATCTGCACCGGAGCGACATGGGTCGCTTGCTCCGTACTTTTTAAAAACCTCTTAAAGGACGTTTTTAAAAAGCACACTGCGCGACCAGTTCCGGTCGCTCCGGAGCAGACTGAGGTGCGGAACTACAAAAAGTAGTCCGCCCCAGTCCACTCCACGGTGCAGAAGACCTCTGTTGGAGGTTGCTCTGCACCGTTTTAATAGGCTGCTGCGGAAAGGGCCTTAGATAGCAAATCTTTCTGTTGCAGGATTGTGCAACTTTATGGCCCCCCAGATGTTGTTGGATTATTGGGGGAAGAAGAGGATGAGTATTGGAATTCAACAGTATCTGGAGGGCCACAAGTTGCCGTCTGTTGTGATTGAGATGTAGATGCATTAAGGCAAGAGTTGTTGCCACCCATGACATATTATCTCTCATGTGACTCATCACCTCTTGGACTGTGCACTGTGTTACAAATTTGTTATTAAACCCAAAATATACTGCTATATTTCTGCAGTGGTCTCTATGATAATCTGTTATTTTAAGAGTCACAGCCCTCTCTCATTATTTTGTCATTTGGTAAGCATCTGGTCAGTTTGTTTAACAAGTTTGTTTGAGGTTCTATGTTTCTCTAGTCCTAGGCTGGATGCCCAGTGCAGAGCAGAATTGGGAAAGCCAAGAGAGACCGGGGTATCTCTTTTTTACTGTTACAGCACCAGCAGGAAAAGGCTGCTTTCTCAGGCAGGCTTTTGAGTTTTAAACTATTTGCTAAGTGTAGATCTCGATAAGGGAGTACTGTTTCTTTCTTTTTTGGGGTTCATATATTTCTAACAGAATCTCTTTTATATTTTAACTAATTTTGTATTTTATCTTACATTTTACTGTTGACAGCCACCTTGAGATCTTTTGGAGTAGAATAGTGAGTTTATTATTTATTCTCTTATTCATCTGTTACATTTATAACTTGTTATGAATTTTGAAAGGCTCTTGGGAAGTGGCTTGAATATGAAGTAAAAAAAGAATACAAGGTGGTTCCTGTTTTCTTGTCTGAAAAGCTGCAACATGAAAGGAAAGTGGATTGAGGGAGGAAGAAGAAAACAAATAAGTTTTTTATGTTACGAAGATTTCTCAGCCCAGTAAAATGGCTGCTTGGTGACAATTGGAAGAGGCAAAGCACAATGGAGCTGGCATCTCAGAAGGTTGTTGGTGGCCCTCTTTTCTTTCTTTTTTTCAACCTGGAAGAATGGCTGTTGTGTTATGAATTTAATAAATAAAATAGTGAGAGCAATGAGAACTGATGGATTGTGAAGAGGAGTCTGGAGAACATCTATCCATCCCATTACCCATCTATTTCCCTTATGCTGCCACTTCCTGTCTGTTGCATGAAGCCACCAGCCACTCAATAATGTTTAGTATCATTACTAAACAGTACTTGCTATTCCAGAGCTGATATTATGTGAGAAAAATCATCTTTCTGTAATATTCTTAGTGTGAACTGCTCTGAGAAACATTATAGGTTGAAGAGCAAAAGAAATACCACACAATGGGAAATAAATAAAGATGGAAATAGGAGCAGCAATGCTTTCCACCTTTTGTTATGTGGCCACAAGACAGGACGCTGGTGGCAGTATATTGAGATGTGTATAAGGATAACAAATGATACCTTGGAATGGAAAGGCTTTGTGACATCTGGGGTGGCAGAGGGGGGTTTATTTGAATTGATCCCTTGGACTTTATGCCTTCTTCTGAGAGTCCCCACATCTGTAACTCCTTTGCTTTTTACTCTGGAACTCAAAATTTGAAATGTACCCCGGGGTAGAGCACAGACTCCTAGGAATTGCTTCTGCTGTTTCATGACCCAGTGTATTTTCTGTTCTTTTCAGAGGGACGGATGCTGATTCAGGATGTTCCTTCCCTGGCCAGCAGAGGGCATCTGGAGAGCACATCTGATTTAGTTGTGGACTCCACCTACTACAGCAGTTTTTACCAACCATCCTTGTATCCTTACTACAACAACCTGTATAACTACTCTCAATACCAGATGGCTGTAGCCAGTGAAACTACTTCTGGTGATATGGGGAGCCCTCTGGTGGGTTCCCCAGTTAAAAACAGCCTCCGAAGCATCCCAGCAACATACATGTCAAGCCAGTCAGGGAACCAGTGGCAGGTACTGTGTGCATATTGGTAATATCATATTGTGTGCTAGACCCATGGCCTTTTTCCTGCTCTGCGACAGGATTGCTTTAAATTCTTTGAGCATCATTGGAATGACTCTAGGATCATGCCATAGAAGTACTGTAAAAGGGGAGGAGGGAGCGGTTGCTACAATATATGACATAAAGAGAATTTTACACACAGTAAACCAGTGCTTCTCAGCCATTTGCCCTCCAGGTATTGTTAGATTTCAGCTCCTAGAAGTTCTAACAGACGTGGCTAATGGCTGGGGATTCTGGGAAATGAAGTCTAAAACTTCAGAAGGACAAACAGCTGAAAAGCACTGCATTAGACTATGGCCTCACCTCACCATTTTTTAGATGATGATCTGTGTTCCTTACATTCACACTGCATTTGTTGGTTCATAGGAGGGACTACCATTCCTCCTTGTGTTTGGGACTGCAGCTTCCACAGTCCCTTACTATTGGATGTGCTAAGTGGAGCTGATGGGAGTTGTAATCCAAATACTCTGAAAGGCCAAAGATCCTTCATTTACAGAGTTTTAAGCATCCCAGCCACCGTAACATCACAAGAAGCATGGAGTTGTTTGTTTGTTTAGATTGACAGGAAGGTCCTTTTTCTGTTTAGTGGGGATTTCCTGGTTGAAGTTCCCATTTGCCCTTTGAAGCTCATAGGGGTGATCTTGGGTGAACCATGCTCTGCCAGCCTAACCTACCTCACAGGATTACTGTGAAGCTAAAATGGAGGAAGAAAGAATTGTGTGTATTCCCTAAAGCTCCCTTGGTGAAAAGCAGGATATAAATGTAATAAAGTAAATAAAGAGGAATTTGCCAAAGTAGCACTGAAAAAATATATGGTGAAACATGTGAAGATCTGCTGTTACCAGCTGCAATAGAAATAGATAAATAATGTCCAGAATGACTAACTACTGAACATCTAACTAGAGCCAATAAATAATAAAGTAACTAGGTGGGAAAATTGTAAGAGGATACCATGTCTTTAAAAAGCAACATGATAATGTGATATGGATACTGTGTCGTTGCTTTGTGCATTCAAGCGGACCTCAATTCATGGCAATCCTGTCACAGGATTTTTGGGCAAGAGGAGATATATAAGTAGTAGGATGCCATATTTCTTTAATACTGGACTCCTTTCACAAAAGGCAGTGTGCAGTCACACCATACTTATAGCGGAAATGTTTATGTATTCATTTGTTGTTTCTTTGACCTTGCATTCTGCTAACTTTTCCAGGATGAGAGTTTCCCAAATTTTTCAAAGATGAAACTTTTGCATTTGGAAGTTTTTCTCTTTTACGATATTTTATTACAGTCCATTGACTTGGCTACTTTTTTAAAAAATCTGGTAATAAATGGCTGTGGTAGAATAATAAGATCATTTTTAGGAGGCCAGCTTTTGTTGATTTGGAGGAGAGGATTTTTAGTCAGGCAAACAGCAAGATTACTTATTCACACAGACAATTTATAGAATAAAGTTGCAAGGGTTCTGGTTTACTTTGGAGGCCACATTGTCTTGCTAAAACAAGTCAGTGCAGTAAAAAATGCGGTTCTAGTTATTGGGCTCATCGTGTTGAAAACTGATGAATCTTGACTCTGAAAAGGCATTATTAGATCTGACTGCTTGCTTTCCTACACTGCTTGACATAATGAGTGGGGCTTAGCTTGCTTTATAAGAGTAGGAGAGTGGTGGAATGCTGCAGCACTATTTAAACATGATTTTTGATTAATAGGTCACTATCCCAAATTAATTAAATTAGAACCCACCATACAGTTTAGGAGATGTCAGCCCTTTCACAATCAACCATTTGTGGCTCACATCAGTGATGTTCTTCAGTTGGTGTATGCTTTCTTATGTGACAGACCTGTACTTGGAAACAATTCCCATTGAATTCAATGAGATTTAGTCCCTACTTGGTATGTATAGAAGGAGAGGGCAGAGTCTGGCCCCATCAGGCTGCTTTTGCAGCTCTTGAGTCTCCACCAGACTGGCCTTTTCCTATAAAAAGAAGCCTCCATGAATGGCACTTCACTTTTTAAACATATCTTGTCCCCACTGTGATCCTACAGTGTTTAACATAAAAAAAGACTGTTTTTCAAAACCAAAAGGGAGCATGTGTTGGGAATTAGAGTTTCCCAGGGTGTTAGTCCTATTGTGAAATTCTGTGGATACTAAAACTGTAAAGATTCAGCCTCCTTTTAGCAGAGTAGGAGAAAGAGCATGTCCAAATTTCTGTGTGGCTTTTTCTGATCTGAAACTGACTGAAGGAGCAAAACAAATGCAGGCAGTTTCAGGTTACAAACTTAGGAAAGTTTACTAATGGCTTCTACATTTACATATGCATTGGGGAGCCTACATCCTAACTAGCCTAATGAATAGTCGTAGCTTCATTGTTAACTCACCATCTTCCGATGGAGATGTGAAACATGGTCGGAGAGGAGGAAGCGGAAGTGAAAAAATGGAAGAGAAGAGAGAAAGATCTGAGAAGGGATCTCTTTCTTTTATAAGACTGACGACCCAAGCAACTGTCCTGGGTCACAAGATCTGATCAGTTTTTCCAACAACATGCAGTCACTTTTTTTTTTTTTTTTTGGTTCTCAAGTATTTTTGGCGGTCTTTGTTGGTCCACTGGATTGCAGGGGGAGAAAATGAACCCCTGGGTCCATTGACCTTGGTCACCCTGGGTATATAGAATGGAAGCCATAGAGACCTCCAGTATGAATTAACATTTCAGTTCTTGAAGTCAGGAGCCTCTCTGAGTAGGAAAATGCTTTAAAAAGACTATCCAAATACAAATTTTAGAATCTTTTGGAGAAAGCTGAGGCACTGTTCTTTTTCTTGGAGATGCAGTATGCAGTGTGGTGTAGTGGTTTCAACATTGGACTATGACGTTGGAGACCGAAGTATGAATCTCTACTCGGCCATGGAAACCCCCTGAGTGACCTGGAGTAATCACACTCACTCAGTCTCAGAGGCAGGCAAAGGCAAACCCCTTCTGAACAAATCTTTCCCCCCTCAAACACCCATGAAAGGTTCACCATAGGGTTACCATAATGGAGAAACAACTTGAAGGCACACAACAATGAAAGAACAATGTTATCTTGTGGCCAAGAACAGTGGTCAAAGAGAAGAAGATCTTCTTCATCCGTTAAACTTTGAATTATAGCCTACATATAAACTGAGATTCTGAAGCTTTATATTTTAAATGAAACATGGTAAAAATTGTCATGTTCCCTTTTTTTTTACCTCTAGTTTTTGTTTTTGTTTTTTTCTTCCTGTGGCAGTGGTTAGGAGGAAAACATAAAATAAATGCAGTGGGCAGCTAAAATGAAAAATTAATTGGCTGTACCGAGAGATATATTACATTGTTAATTACAGGAGGTGTTGAGCTTGTTGACCTAAACAACTTGTGTGTGAAGGATTTTAAAAAACACTCAACATTATTTAAGCACCTTAGAATATGATCTCTGAAATATCTGTCTGTTTGGCTAAGAAAATGTTACCTTCATTACCTTAACCCACACCACGGTTCTTAGTTGATAGTCACCAAAGTGTTTCACATGACCATGATCTGTGCAAGGACACTAATGTATGGAAGTGCTTGGGGCCCTCTACGCATTACATGATTACAATACTTTGATTCCTCTTACAGAATCCTGGGAAGGGTAGTTTGGGGACACACTGGTGCTTTCTGGCAGATAATTCTAGATACACCACAAAACTGCAAATCCCATGATTCCATAGGATGGAACTATGGCAGTTAAAGCAGTGTCAGAGTGTGTGTATGGTGTAAGAGGACATGAGACCACTTTGGCAGACTCCATTGTCAGCTCCATATATTCCTAGTGGCTGCTGACGTTGGTTCTATAGACTCATCACAAAATTTATGGGATCCGTATGGAAAGTTGTCAGAGATTAGGGTGTCTTTAAGGAGTACTGTCACATTGTCTTCAGAAGCTGGGAGCATTTTTATCAGTCTTTGTCCAGAGTTGGAAAGCCTCAATTCTATGATTGTTTCAGTTCCTCAACGATTGATAGCAGTGTCTAGAAGAGTTACCACACTCCCTGCTTCTTAAAGAGCACTGGTGATATTGATATGTGAAGAAAAAAATGAATCTAGAATATTTTCTTAGTTTTGTCTTCTTGTGTACACATAGATGTTTTCACAAAATGAGTGAAGTCATCTGAGATAACCCTGAAAGGAACCAAGGACAATAAAGATGAGAGAGAAGTCCCAGCTGTATCCATGTAAAGCAAACTCTAGAACAGTTCAAGATACTGTTCTCCTAAGAAGACTCACAGAAAATATTTGTATATATTTATATGAGATAGGAAAGTTGAATTGAGTACAAGGCAGATTTGTTTTAATTAGTACTGAGCAGTTTAGAAGAAAAGGGTGGTTCGAATGTTAATTGTTGAGTCCAGCATCCAATGTATTGTTGGATTCTCTCAGCAGCCTGAAATAGTTCTAGTTTGTCATTCCTGGAGCATATCATACACTGTATTTATAAGATACCCTTCACAGTACAGATTTATGCTAAAAGTAACCTAATGTTTCTGACAGCTCAAGTGTGACATGAATATAATCCATATTTCTGGGAGAAGCTAATCTAGGCTGTTTATTTTCCAATATTGCTGATAGGGCTATATCTCTTGATGTCACAGCGGTTGAGATTCTGATGGTAACATATTGTTTGTGGGTCAATGCTTTTATCTAAAACAATAGGTTGGGACAGAATAGCAAAGGTTAATTAAGTTTGTCTATCAAGGTGGGACAGATATAGATGGTGCTTAGGTTTTTCAGTGTAGAATGCCGAAGAGGTAAATCTTAGTGATATTATTTTATTATTTTTTTCATGGTGCAAAAGCCATTTGGTAAATTTTAGAACTGAAGCTTAGGTAACTCCAGGTGATTCCAGCATAACAGTGCTTCATAAACAAAAATCTCTCATGAATACTACAAGTATGTAAGTCTTTTGAAATACATAAACATCATCTGGAGTAAAATCCAAAATTCTTGTTGAGAAAGCTAGGCAAACAAGATCTGTAGTTCAGGGAAATGCCTTACGCACTCCACATCACCAGCCATAGATTACTAACCCAGACAACAGCCAGCCATTTTGCAAACATAGGAAAGTCTTAACCAATTGGTAAAGACCTCAACCATTACATATGTTCCAACCCTTCTCTAGATTATGGTTACCATCAGACTATAAAAGAAGGAACTGACTGATCCATGAAAGGCTTCTGTCTCTTCTCTGTGTCCATCCATGATAATCTTGTAAATACGTAAATACCTTACCCCGGACTCCACATCCACCAGCTCCACCTCTCGCCTGTGACTGGCACCTTAGATGTCACCATCACAGATCCTCTTTGTATAGAGAGCTACCTTGTTTATCTTCTAGGCTGCCTTTCAGGGAGTACAATTTGCATGAGGATTCACCATTCATTTCTGTATCCTACATGGACCAGCACCGACGAGCACCTTTGGAGAGGACCACCAGAATCTTACTGATCCTACTCTCCATCGTTCCAGGACTGATAACATCTCTATGCCTATCAATAGTGTTCTCCTCACAGGTTCTCACAGGCCAGCACTGTTCGAGCTCTTGATTTGGCATCACCATCACTGTCACCCAAGGGTTGTCCATGTCGGTTTCTCCTTCAGTCCTGATCTCACACTCCTCTTGATTTTCATCTTGCACTCCCCCTCGATGGTTATCTCATTCTCCACATTGACAACTACCAGTTGTTCAGGCTCCCTCCATCAATATCATCAGTTCTCTCTCCAGTTCTGATCCATCTAATACAACCTACTTCTACTCAAACCCAAGTACCACCAGTTTCATCTTTGGGCTCTTCTGATTATAACTCAGAGTCTTTCTCTTCAGACATTCCATGGCCTTCCACACCATCCTTTGTCATTGCTGTGGCAGATACCACCCTTGAGAGTCTGCCAGAGGATATTAAACAGTTTGCAGGTATAGTGTTGAGTATGGCAAAGGCAATTGGTTTGGCTATTTCGACTCCACCTCCTCCAATTTCTGACTGAGTTTTTCAGATTGTGGACATACAATTCCTTTCTTGCCAGCCTTTCAAGAGCTCATAAAACAGGCATGGATAAAGCCTGCATGCCTTCCACCAACACTAAGGCATCTAGAGCTATTACTTGGTCTCCACCATCTACATTTATTCATCATTACAAACTTGACTGTAGAACTAGAATGGATGCTCTCTTTGAGAGGGCTATCTGTCAGCTGCGTGCCTATAGCGAGCCTTATGTCTGGGGTACTTGTTTAAACAAACAAGGACCTCCAAAAAACCTCTGGCAATAAAACTACAGCCTAGAGGAAAAACAGCCACTTCAAACTGCAATAAAGAAAAAGTACAAAAGGTTTATTGCAGATAACAAGTTAAGGCATTTAGCAAAACATGATAAAGTCAAACAGTAAAACAGCAGAGCAATATACAAACCAACACAGCAAGGAGACAAAAAGAAAGAGAGAGAAAGAGCAGTTTCTCCAAACTGCTTATATACACTCTACGCAGCTGTACATTATTACTCTACAAGTGCCTGAGTCAAACACATAAAATTAACATACAGCTGCGTAGCGTCATCTCACTCTACACCTTAATCTTAAAGGGCAAGATCAGAAGAAGCAGCGCAGCATCAAGTAACACTAACCAATTACATATCTTGACACTATCTTGTCTTCAGTTCGGCCGTGACTTGTCCCTCCTTCCTTGGATAAGCTTTTCAGTCACCCATTGCATAAGGCAAAGACCACAGAGAAGAAGAACAGGTTACTTACCTGTAACTGGTTCTTTGAGTGTTCATCTGCGTCCTCACACAGACCGTCCCTACCACTCTTTCAGTGGACTTCAGTGGACTCCAGCTTGGTGCGCTGGATCATGCGCAGTATGCAGGAGGGGGTAGGGTTCCTGCCAAGCTGTTCAGCCCTGGAATCTTCCTGTGGAGATCTCTGTGCAGACAGGAAACCCATTGTGTGGGGGCAGATGACCACTCAAAGATCCACAATTACAAGTGAGCAACCTGTTCTTCTCAGTTTACCAGGGAACGGTATTGAATTCTTGGGTCTAAATCCTATTAGTTAGTCCCAACTGGCATAAACTTGTTGAATCAGCTGTTGAATGGTGGGTCAACATGTAAGTAAAACTCATTAATTCATCAGATATATTCTACTTGCAACTAGCAGTAGGATTTAAGCCATGTTTTTTTCTGAGTAGAAACAAAGGAGACTTTGAAATCTCCTAGCCTGTCATATCGATGCAGAACGAGGATGAAGATCAACTGTTTCCTCTGTCCCAGTGAGATTTACCTGCTTTCTGAACACGGATACATTCTTTTGAGAAACTGTGCTGTAACATGTTGCCGTAACTGGGGGAGCCTTAGCACTATACAGTAGCATTTTGGTGCCATCCATTATACCCAGGCCCATTTTTCATTTTGTGGTTCAACAGTGAAGAAAAATACATAAGCCCATCAATGTTTCATCCAATGGCATCAAAGAGGAAGAATTTAACATGGCATATCATTTGTTTCTCTTAGTTTTGTTTGTTTTCCCCCAGAAGACTAGAAGATTTACCTTAGGCTGCTGTTTCCATTATGTGAGGATTAAACCCCCCCCCCACTGCACAGAATTAATGGTGTATTTTTTGACACTGCTGTGACACATTGAGGAAAGAATTTTCAGTGTCTCTTGAGCTAAAAGAATTAATACACAATTTTCAGCATTCTCATTGGGTAAATTATCTCCTGGGTCTCCTTTATAATACAGTGCTAAGGTCAAGCATTTTTATGTTTGGCTGGTTCTTTACTGTTACTATAAAATAGGGTAGCTAAGCTCTATAAAAAGGAAACCTTGTGGCTCAGATTTACTGTGTTATATATTCTAAACAGTTTAATAAAACAAAGCCTAAAGCTTCCTAGGTTTTCTTCAGTGGTTAATCCAACACATATTGTTTGCAGAGCCTTGCCTCTGTCTGTTGGTCATACCGTGGTTCACAGACTTGGTGCAGTAATAAGATTATAAAACATGTCTCTTGCCAGCCAGCAACCACATACTAATAATAATAGTTGTAATAATTCATTGGATCCTGGGATTTTAGGTGGGTTATGGTTTTTTTTTTTTTAAGGAATAGGGAAAGAAACGGAGGGACACAAGAGAGCTTGAAAGGAAACAGGTCACTGCCCATATCCTCTGGAGAAGGAAAACAAACTCAACATCTTTTCAGCACCAGTGGGTAGTGGTGCTGTTTTATAGCTGTTAAAATTATATTGTCCTTGTCTAGTGATTATTTGGGGGGGGGGTTGGACAGAAAAACTCAAGCAGAAGGTTTGCAGTATGAATAGCAGACTTAAAAAACAGCCTGTGCACTGAGGTTGGCATTGTGATGCCACTCTAAAATATTGTGCGTCACAACAGGAGAAAGTCTATGTGGAAGTTGAACTTCAAGCTTTAGCATTCTAAGTTTTTTTTTATAGTATCCCAAATAGGTTTTTGGGGTTTATAGAATTCAAAGATCTTGTGAACTTGATTGTTCTTCCTCTTAGTGTCCAAACATAGTCAAAGAACAAGTACATGCACGATTAATTCCTTGCTGGTTGTTCATAGTCTTTTGAGAATTTTGGAAAATGCTAATAGGAAGACCTTAACATTTTTACATTTTGGTTTACAATACTTATAATGGAAGAAAGTGGAGAAATAAGATGTGACCTAAGGAGTCAGTTATGTGGGAATATGAATGAGCCAGAGAGATTTGTTTCCATATAGTAAAAGGTGAAATTGTTGGGGGTGCAAGCATCCCAACATAATTAAGAGAATAAAGCCTGAATACAATAATCATTGATATAATCAAGATGATTTGTCCAAGTGTTACAATAGATAATAATGCTCAGAAATTGGCTGATTTTAAAAAAAACTTAATAGTGGGAGCAAAGTTAGTCCTTTCCCACTGAAAATGATTTTTCACCTATTTGCAGTCATGACTTAGGGGTTTTTTTTTTCTTTCATTTTTTTACTTTGTTGGTTTAAATCTCTGACTTTCAAAGAAATTATAGGCCAGTTGATCTTCCTTTCTTGGTGAAGATCTGTTTATTAATGAGGAGAATGACACGTTAAATTATTGGTTTCAAATGGGAAAGTTAAGTAAGAACAAGTTTTATGCTCTTCCATGAGAAGCCGTTTCACTTACAACAGTGACATTCTAGGATCAGCAGTTTCAGAAAACATAAGGAATTTTTGCATATTCACTTGTTTCTCCAAAATGTTTAAAAAGCGCAAGTCAAAGCACCACATACTTCTATACCTCATAAGCAATAATCACATAAATCTGCTAGATACTATAATTTACGATGTGTTTTAAAGCAAAATGTTTGTGTTTCATTTCTTGGACTAAGCTAAAAGTTGAAATGAAATTCATTGGATTGTATCCTTCTCTGAATTTTGTGATGTAGGTCTTTGCTTGCAAATACACATAAAAATTAATATATTTGGAGATAATACGTAATATTATGTATATATATGTAATATGCAGAAGGGTGTGTATTTTAGGGGGAAGTGTATGCAGAGGGAGATACACAGACTTTTCCAAAGTACCAGAATCTGCCATACCATAACACACAGAACCTTTGGGTCATTGAGGATGGTGATATAACAACAAATTAAGGGCAGCTTCTGTCATACTGCATTTGGCTTTCTGCAGAAATGAGTGTCTCTTTGTAGCTTGAAAAGCCTTTCATTAACTTGAAACACTAATATGGGTGCTGTCTGTATTGGTACCAACTATCAAGCTATATGGATCCATTACAAATGCATTAGGAGTGACAGAAGTGAAACAGAAAATCCCAAATATTGCAAGAAATGTTTGTCTGGTTGTTGTGGTTTCCTCAGTTTTGTGTAACTTGTGACTTCTTCCTCCTTTCTCTTCAAACAGGTAAAAAGTCCAGAGAACCGCCATGGCATGAGTTCTCAGTACAGGATGCACTCTTACTATCCCTCTACCTCCTACTTGGGACAGAGTGTTGGGGCCCCTGCTTGTGTCCCACAGATTTTCACTTTTGAGGAGAGCCCCTCTTACTCAGAAACAAAAGCAAATGGTAAGCATATGGTCACTCAGATCTGCAGAAAAGGGGAGCTTCCATTAAAAATCACCAGGCAGAGCTTGAAAACATGATTAAAACATGAAAACATGATTAAAATAGTTAAAGGTTTATCAGAAATTTCTCTAAATGACTTTAGAGCGTGTACTTTGGGTGTGCTTTGAGTATGTGTTCCCGTATGACAAAGAGTTGGACTCGATGGCCATTGTGGTCTCTTCCAGTTCTGTGATTCTATTACTACAGGTATGTTCATGCACTCTCAGTTTTTTCTTCAATGTTATTCTGGCCCCAGAAATAGGGGTGGAGAACCTCTCGCTTTGGAAATGAACGTATGCCTCTTGTGTTTCTGTTCTGGCCCACTGAGCTTTCCAGGATAGGAAACCATCACATGTCACCACAGGTGGTGATTCCTCAACTTTCATAAAGTTTTTTTTCTATTCTGAAGGCTTCAGATGCCTCTCTTAAGACTTCGTTATTGGCAAGGACAGCTGTAAGCTATGTTGCCTTTGGCCCCTCTCCCATCCTAGCACAAACTGGTAATTAACAGTTTTGTGGATGTTTTGTTTTATTAAGGGATAGAATCAATTGTTTTATTAATGGATAGAATCCATTGTCTCATGCAACAAGATGTTACCCTTTTCTCTTCCCACCCGCAGTCTTTTCCACCACCCCCCTTCCAAACTCCATCTTGGAAGGTTCACCAGCACTTCCAGTTTGAGGGTGCACAAGGAATGGATAATAACCCCATCCACATTCCATCAATGGTAGCAACCCTTATTAGCACAAAGACAAACTTCTGTTCTGTATTGGTATTTATGGTCTGCTTTTCTACTTGAAGGGCTTTATGTTTACTTAGTGGTCCAACCATTTGGTTTGAAAGTCTGCTGCAGAAACCATAATGTTTCCATCCATTTTGAATCCCTTTTTTAGTTGGGTACTTCTAAAACAAGAATGGGAGGGGAATAAATAAATGCATCTTGAAAGGTGTTCATTGCTAGAGGGTGTGGGGAGGGGAATTGAGCCAGTATGTCTTTTGCATTTTTAAACTGCAGAAAGTGCTCCATTTTCAATCATTATTGACTACTCGTCCAGACGATATTCCACATACTGATATTGTTCCCTAAGTTAGCTCATCAATCAGCAACGGACAAGCAGGCAGAAGTAATTTACTGGGCTCAAGCAGTGTTTTCCAAGCTTTGACCAAGTGTTTTTCTATAGCAGGGGAACCTGTCGGCAAGAGAAGCACAGGTACAATTATGAAGAGTTTGAATAAAAACACGCAGCACCTTTTTTTAATGATCCTGCTAATAGTGCTCCCTCATTTTCTAATAGATGGATCATTCTAAACTCACACTGTATATTTTCAGCCCAAAGACAGAGATGTTTCCGTTCCTGTCTGCAGTCATTCTGCTCCTTAAATCTACCATATCACAGTGTGTTCAAGTTCAGCTGGGCAGTGGAACCATGTACAAATCTAACAAGAGGGAAAGGTTCAGTTGGTACCCTTCCAGTCACACCCAGTTCTCTGTATCCTCATCCCTCCAGGCAGATGCTAGAATGAATGTCAAACACTTTCTGCCTGAAATAGACACTGACTTTGCTCCATAGTTAGAGTCAGACTGGTGTGCATTCTGTGGTTCTGCCATTGCACAAGAGTGGAATTTTGAGTTCAGCACAGAACGAAACAGGCTAAAATTTAATATCTCTTCAAGTCTGTAGTTCTTAAGGCTTGAAACATACACCTTCAAGATAGCCAGTGGCAATGCAGATTGTGGATTTTAGCAGTTGGAATCCAAGATACATTGAAGTTGCCAGGTGGGAGAAAGTTACTTTTAAGCATGAATGGGCAACTTTTGAGAGAACTATGGGCCAGTTTTCTGTCAAAGGGACCCTATGGGAGCCCCAGAGACCACAAAATATACCGAAAGAGAAGATGAAAGTAGCCAGAAGTCAATTTCTGATTTCTGTTTTTAAGGGTATTTTTATGCTAAAAAGTGCAGGTCACTGTTTCCTGATTAAAAATTTAATCGATGCTCTTGGAGGCTTCTGGGAAAATTAGTTTCACCTCCTTGGTTGCTTCTTTCAAATTGTTCAGTGGTTTTTCATCTTCTCAGTTCTGCATCAAACACACTTCACTTTCCTACCCTTTCCCTTCTTTGAAGACTGCATGAAAGTGCATGCTTCCTTTCATTCTTTTGAATCATGCCCTCTAGTTTCTGTGCTTCCTTTAACCTGCCTGGAATCAGTAGAGCACATTCCACTTTGGTAAAATGTATAACCACTTCCTCAGGGGACACCAGAACATAAACTGGCTGCATGCATAGCAGCTTTTTCACTTTACCACAGATGATACCACATCATCGTATGATGAATATGATGAATCATATGATGAATTTATACTTCTTCCATATGAGCACGCAGACTCTAAGCTGTGCCACTCTGGGAGCAGAGAGTAGCTTTCAGAGTTGCCGCTTTCTCTTACTAATATATCATTTCCATTGTTTGTCATTTCTCTTACTGCTTCTTGTTCCTTTAATGGCTTTCTCATTGGTGGTATTTTTCACTAGTAGTTACCAGACTGAAACTCCCAACCAAAGGACGCTGGCTTGGCTCCCTCTCTGTTGTCTTTTGGCCAGCAAGTGAAGACGGTTTTATTCAGGCAGTCCTTTGGAAGTTGACCTTGCTTGCCACAGAATAGACCTCTAACTGAGGAGGTAGTTTTGTTGTTGCTTTACTTTTTGCTATCAAGTTGGCTTCAACCTACCGCATCCCTGTGAATGAGAGACTTCCAGGATACCTGTTTATTGATCAGATCTTCCAAACTCAGGGCTGTGGTTCCTTTACTGCGTCAGTCTGATTCGTAATATGATCTTCATCTTTTCCTGTTGTCTTTTGCGCATTATTTTATTTTCCGGTGGGTGGTATCATCTCTTGATGTGTCCAAAGTACAATAGGCTCAATTTAGTCATCTTAACTTCTAGTAGGAGTTCAGACTAGATTGCTCATGGAGCCATTTATTTTGTTTACGGAGGTCAGCTGCAGAACTGTTCTTCAGCACCACATTTCAAATAATTTTCCTCCTGACACAGCATTCTTACTGTCCAACTTTCACAACTATACAAAGAAATTGGGAGAGTGCTTTGTTTTCTTTCTCTCTTGCCTTTTTTCTTTATTTGTTTGACATGTTTTTAAATTATGCTATATGTTTTTGTGCCTTTCTCCCTCTTATAATTCTGTTTGTCCTAGTTACTTCTTAGCCACCTTGAGTACTGTTTGTGGGAGAAAAGGTGGGTTATAAATCAGATAAAAAATGTCTTATATCCAAAATATTGTACCTGTTTTTCAGGGGAGGGCACATTGAAAAGAATAGAAAACAGGTTCTTGATAGTCCTGTTCACATATTCTTTTTGTTGTTATTCCTCTCTTGAAGCATAGGATTTATTTATTTTTTTTAAAATCCACTCTGGCCTTTTTATGCCCTGAAATAAACAAGTTGTTTTGTCAAATGTATTTGTTGCAGCGACATACGGCAGAAATATAGTCAGACAAACTGAAAAAGCAATAGTTGTTAAAACCAAAATATTTCTTAGCGCCTCTGTTGTCCTTCAGGTGATTGGATGATGCCACGCTGGTTATTAGGCGGAAAGATTTCTCATCAAACAGAAAGAGAGGAGAGGGAGGAATGTCTTTTAAACCATAACTAATAACCAAGGCGTATGGTGTTTTCCTTATAATTCATGAAGTCTGTTAGTCAACTCAGAATCTTGAGGTGTAGCTTTGGTTTTATGGAGGCCTTGCCTATTCATATATTAGTTGTGTTAGGCTTATCATTTCATTAATGCCATTCTTCTAAGTTAACTGCCTGTTTATGATGTGTGTGTATATATGTGTTTGTGTGTGCATGCTAATAGAGAGGAGGAATGTTGCCTCTGATTTGTATCTTTGTTTTCTGAATACTGAGAACTTTTTAAGAAGTTTCTACATGCACATACAGTAGCCCCTCCACATTCGTGAGGGTTTGGGGCATAGAACCACCATGAAAGTGGAAAAACTGCAAATAATCCCCCCCCCATGATTCCTCTTCTGTTCCCCTTTGAGCTTCCCTCTTCCCATTTTTTTGCCTCTGGCCTCAGCATTGTAGTGGGGAAGGCAACCTAAAAGGCTTATCAGTACTTTCCCCTCAGGCAGAGAAGAGGGGAGTTTTGGAGTCCTAATTACTTCCGGTGGCCATCTTGAGAAAAGAGGAAAAGAAGCAAGAGAGCACCTGACCAATCAGCAGCCTATACACAGCAGAATGTGCAACAACATGGCAGAGAGGCCACACCTTCAGTCGTGGGAGAGGGGTTTTGTTCGCTCAAAAAGAAAAAAAGTCCATTTTAAACACAAGCTTTGCAAGCCTAGAGTGAGGAATGCAAGGGGTGGGAGGAGGAAAATGGGAGGGAGGCAAGCCTGTGCCTCATGAATAATCAAATTTGAGAAGGTCAAACCCACAAATCTAGAGGGAGGCCTGTACATATAAACACACATAGAGAGGGTTATGCTGTTATCATTATTTGGTTTAGTTTCCAAGGCAGGGATGAGGATTAGGTATGCAGTCTAAATAAGATGGGAATTATAATCCAACAACATCTGGAGGTTCACATATTTCCCATCTGCTTTTCTATAGGAAGGACAATTAAATTGGTAATGAATAAAATGTAAAGGCTGTGGTTCTAAAAAACCCATATATAGGTCCTAACCCCAGCTCCCCTCAACTTACTGTTGAAATAGTTTAACTGCAAAACATTAATAGGATTTTATGGAAGAAGGTAGTTGAAATAGTTTAACTGCAAAATCTTTTTATTTCTTACCTCCCCCACACATCTTTCCCCACGTGTTCCTTCCAGAAGTTTACAGCCATGTTTTGTTCCCAGTGACAGTTTGAGGACTGCAGCAGAACTCAGGAATTTTCTACAGATAAAGAATCCCCCTCATGTGCACCCTTTTTCTTTCCTCCAAAGGTAAAAGGTGGCAGTGGCAGTGGGTCCCCCAGAGCACTGCCCTGGTAGTGTCACCTCACTGCAGTATCTTGGTGAACAGAATAACTAGAACATGGTGGGATTTGGGAACTGCATATCTTACAATTTCTGATATTTGGGTCACTGCTATGTATGTCTTTCTGCTCTTGTTGCTGTAACAGTAGAGAAGGCTAGCAATAGGGCATGCTCATTCTGGATTGGGCCTAAACCTTAGCAGAATTCAGACCTGAATAAAGTTAGTTCAGGGCATTCCATACCAGGGTGATGCTTTCTGTGTCAAACACACACACCAGGTCCAATTCTGACCTTTGTTGGCATAACCCTGGGCAGATGATAACCATGAAAGCAGTCCTGCCACTAAAGAGAGGAGAGAAAAGTTCACCAGGTTTACATGAGCCTGTTCAGTTATTATAAGCCATTTTGCTTATTAAGCCACTTTCACATGCCATTTAGTACAGTGTGCTATGATCCTGAACTACAAGCAGCTGCCAAGATATGCAGCCCTGCTGGAAATTAACTTGTGCCATACACCTGCTGTGGGAAGGGGAAGGATGGAGAACAAAGTCTTCTGGTTGGGCAGTTGCTTGTTCTCCACGTGCCATCTCACCATGGTGTCCTGTGGTGCCATGGCATATTATCTGTCTCTTAATCATAAGGTTTTTATCCTGCCTTCCAATTAAAAAAAAAGAGTCAGGATAACTGCTATTATTAATTATAAGAGACATGTAACGAAACCACAGCTAAAACCATTGAAAACACAAACAAAAAGGTAGTCATGTAGGTCAGCAGCATCAGGGAACAGAAATTGAGCCCCTGGTGAAGTCAGAATCAAAAACAGATCTTCAGTCAGCATAGGATGTCTAGTAAAATGGTAACCGTGTTCATTTCCTGCAGCAGGATGCTTATTATGCTGGGGCCTGCAGCAAATGAGGTACTTGACAATACAACCACAGATGAGGGTGGAATGTGTGGAGCCCCTTATCAGTGGACAGCAGGATTTTATGGGAGAGAAAGTAGTTGATCAGGTAACATTGTCTGAAACCATCTAGGACTTTCAGAGGTAACGGCCAGCTCTTTGAACTACATCTAGAGGCGAATTGAAACAGCAGATGTAATGAACCCCAGAAATCTTAACCCTGGTCAAAGGTTCTTTTGGATCACAAGTTTACGCTCTTGGAAAGCTGTTCTCAAGAGGTACTGATCCTGTCTTTAGTGTATGACTGTAGCCAAATCCAGAACTTTGAGATATTATTTCAGAATTCTGGGACTGGTGAGGAAAACAAAAACCCTTTTCAAAGCACAGTTGGATTTCTAAAGCACTCTGACCCACCTGCTGCTATTCAAACAACAAACCTGATTTGTCAGGGTTTGGATCAGCTGACTTTGTGACCAAGGCTGCTGACATTTTTGGCCACAGGATTAGTTTTGGATGGTTCTTCTTCGTGGTCTCTGTGCCTTCATACACTAGGAGCTTTAGCGCCTGCGCGGTAGCGTTCGGAAACTTCTAGAGCTTGTTCGCTTGGCGGGAACCCCTCCCCCACGCCGGTACTGCGCATGCTCCTCCCGCCGAGCAACGGTCTCCTCAGTTCTTTCTCGTCCGCCGCCGCGTACGGAAGGTTCTTTAGTTTGTTCCTCTCACGTCGTGCTTGGCTTGCTGTTTTTTCACGGTTTTACGGACTTTCGGACTGTCTTTGACCTCTCTTTCGGACTCCCCCTTCGGTTTTTCGTCTTTTTGGATTTCGGAGTTTGGCGTTTCTTCGTCTTATGTCCGCGCTCTTTAAGAAGTGCGTGTCCTGCGGCCGCAAGGTTGCCCTCAACGACGGCCATAAGGAGTGTCTCTTCTGTTTGGGCGAGTCCCACAACATCCGGACTTGCCCAATTTGCAGGGATTTTACTCCCCAAACTCTCCGCAACCGCTCCGCGAGACTCAAATCTTATTGTTGGGAACAGTCTCTGCGGGCGATAGACGAGACCTCCACTTCCAAGATGGCCGACAAGAAGACGACCACGCCATCGACGGTATCGGCGGCTGCCGTTCCGTCCACCTCGTCGGTATCGGGCTCGGTACCGGCGAAAACGCCGATCTCGGCGCTACCGAGGATCCCGAAGCTGTCGGCGGCTGCCAAGTCAGCAAAAGGATCCTCGACGGCGAGGAAGGCTGAGGCTCCCCTTACGGAGACGCCTGCAAAAAAGCGCCCTGCTCCGGACGGAGGCAAGGGCAAGGAGAAGGAGAAGAAGAAGAAGAAGAAGGAAAAGAAGCGCTCCCCGGCTGGGGACGTTCAACCTCCTACTCCTCCTCCTACTCAGCAGCCTTCCAAAGGGCGAGGCGAGTCCGTCGACCTCTCGGAGGATGAGATCGAGGACGTTCCCCAACAGCGCCCGGACTCGCCTGTGGCAGACCCTCCAACCCTGGTGGAGGAGCGCCACCGCCCTCTTAGCCGTCGCAGGTCGGCCGACCTGCAGCAGAGAGAGCCCTCTGCTTCTCCGGAGCGGCGTTCGACCTCCTTCAGGTCCCGGTCCCGCTCTTCCGAGCGTCCGGTGGCCTCGCCGCCTCCGAGGGAGACAAGAGAGGAACAACCTCGCTCGTCTGCCTCCAGATACACCTCGGCGTCCTACGTGGCCAGGTACGCGAGGGAATCTGAATGGAGAGAGCGCCCGGCCTCCTATCGGTCGCATTCGCCATCGTACCGGGATCGGTACCATCGTGGCCCGAGTCGCTGGGAGACCTTCCGGAGGTCCCGGTCACCTCGTCGACAGCGCGAATCGCGCTCGCCTAGAGGGGACGAGGCTCGGTACCGTCGACGCCGAAGCCGATCTCCGTCGGACCGCCGCTCCTTCAGCCGCTCTCCCTCCCCTCGATATCATAGGGCGAGGGAGCCTTCACCACGGTATCGGGCGATATCGCCACCTCCTAGGGTCACGGCAACGGCGACGCGCCCTACGGAGTCGGTGGTGACTGAGCGGGCTACGACGACGTCAGCCTGCCAGACTACCCCGGTCACCACCAAGAGGGTGAAGTCAGTAGTCAGCCATCCCAAGCGGGACGCTGCTGCTACCACCGCCCCGGCTGCGGAGAAGCCTAGGAAGGCAACACCTGCGGCGACTACGAAGGAGCCGGAAAGCGAGCGGCGAGAAGACTCACCGAGCTCGGAGTCGTACGACTCGAGTGCGGAGTCAGAGGTGTCTGAGGCGGCCTCCCAGGAGTCTCCTCCGTTGGGATTCGGGGACCCGATCCCAGATTCTGCTCCAGAGGACGTCCACCAGTTCTCTGCGATGCTGCTCCGCATGGCCACTACCCTCGGCCTTAAGATCGCCGATGCGGAGCCGGAGGACGACGATCCAGCCTTCTCCGTTTTCGAGGAGAAGCGACCTTCCACGGCCCCGCTGCCTCTCCTGCCCCGGGTATCCAGACTGGTGAAGGCCGCCGGGGATAGACCGGCCTCGGCTCAGCCGATACCGCAGCGGTTAGAACACCTCTACAGGGTGCAGAAGGATAACGCCGGTTATCTATTTAATCACCCTGCACCGAACTCTGTGGTCGTCGAGTCCGCACAGACGAAGGGCTCCGGCAGGCAACACACCACCCCGCCGGACAAAGGGGGCGGGAATTTGGACGCCTACGAAGGAGGTTTTTTCAGCTGCCTCCTTGCAGATCAGGTGTAACCCCAGGCTTGCCTCGCGGCATACCTGAAGAAAGTGCTCATCGCCTGAACCGGCGATGGAGGCGGTACCGGAGGACATCCCCCAAAGCCTCCTCCGTGATCTTCAACGAGGCCATCTCCATCGCTCGCCACCAGATGGCCTCCTCCAGGCACGCAGTGGAAATTGCCTCCCGGGTCATGGGGGGCCCCGTCGGCCTCCGCCGCCATGCTTGGCTCCGACCGGCCGACATCCAGGAGGACACCAGAAGGAAGATTGAAGACCCCCTTCCCCTATTCAATTCGTCCACAGACGAAGCTTTGGACAATCTCGTAAAGGCGAGGCTGACCGCCAAAAAGATCGGGCTGCAGCCGGCCACGCGGGCCCGCAGGGCCTCCACCTTCCGCCCATCCGGGCGACGATCCTCCACCTCGTTGTTCCAGCGTTCGGCCCAGTCTGGACAGTCGAGACCGTCCTCCGGCTCATCGGCCAGACGCACGATTAGGCGGCGCCCGGCTTCGTCGGGAAACCCCCCTCCGAGAAAAATCTCGGTTTTGACGTGCCCGGCAGGACCCACCAAACCCACTCTTCAGCCTACCATCAGCGCTCGGAGACCGACCGACTCTCGCTCGACACCTAGCGGAGTGGGAGTATTTACACGGACTCTTGGGTGCTTTCCATCGTCCGTCTTGGCTACGCCATCGAGTTTCTCGAATCCCCCGCGGCGTTTTCTACTCCACGCCCTCGAGTGGCCCTCCGGGGGAAAAGATCCAAACCCCCCTCCAGAAAGGGGCGATCGAGCGGCTCCCGCAAGAGGCCAAAACCACCGGCTTCTTCTCCAGGACTTCACGGACCCAAAACCGACGGACCCTCCGGCCGATCCTAGACCTCAGAGGGGTGAACTACTACACCGCCCCAAAAGGTTCAAGATGGTCACGATACCGTCGATCCTACCCTTCTTACATCGAGGGGACTGGTTCGCCTCCATCGATCTCCGAACGTACTTCCAATCGCCATTCGCCCGCAGCACAGACGGTACCTCCGCTTCGCAGTCGACGACACCTGTTACCAGTACAAGGTGCTGCCGTTCGGACTCTCGACTGCCCCAAGGGTCTTCACCAAGTGCATGGCCCCGGTGGTATCCTACCTGCGGACGAAGGGCGCTTCCGTCTTCCCCTACCTCGACGATTGGCTGTTGGTGGCGTCCTGCAAACAGAGACTTTACCACGACGTCCACATGACGTTGTCACTCCTGACCCGCCTTGGTCTACGAGTGAATCCGAAGAAGTCCCACCTCGACCCGGGCGAGGATCTTGGACTTCATCGGGGCGACGCTCGACTCGACCTCCGCCAGGGCGTACCCCCCAGAGTCTCGAGCACAAACCTTGATCCGGGCCGCTGCTCACGCTCGACGGCCCGACGCTATCTGCGAGAAGCGTCCAGCAGCTCTTGGGCTACATGGCTGCGACGACCGCTGTGACATATCTCGCCAGGCTGAGAGCAAGACCTCTTCAACACTGGTTCGTCCGCATTTCGACCCCCCGCGAGACGAACAGACACTCCGACTGCAGCTGCCGGGAGACGTCCGCTCATCCCTCCGATGGTGGCAGTCGCGATGCAATCTCATGTCAGGGATGCCTTTCCAACAGCCGACACCGAAGGTGACGGTAACGACCGACGCCTCCCTGTATGGATGGGGTGCCCACTGCGGCGATCTCAGAGTCCGCGACAGATGGACCGACGACGAGACCGCTCTCCATATCAACGCGCTGGAGCTGCTCGCCGTCTGGAAAGCCCTACGGGCGTTCCGCCATGCCGTGGCGGGGCGCACGGTCCTGATTCTGACGGACAACACCACCGCCGTCTGCTACATCAACAGACAAGGTGGGACTCATTCCACGACCCTGCTCGACATCGCGCTCGACCTGTGGGAATGGTGCATTCGCCTGCACACGCATCCCGTGGCGGTTCACCTGGCCGGGCAGGAGAACACCACGGCAGACGCCCTCAGCAGGGACACCTCATCCCATCACGAATGGTCTCTCTCCGGAGAGGCGTTCAGACTGATTCGGGACCGCTGGGGCGAACCATCGATCGACCTCTTCGCGACCAGGGAAAACGCGAAGTGTCGCCGATTTCTGTTCCAGAGCGGGCCACGATCGTGCCTCCATCGGGGACGCTTTCCAGTTTCCGTGGACCGGGGAACTCCTCTACGCGTTCCCGCCGTTCCCGCTGCTCGGCCGGACGATATCGAAGATCCTCGCCGACCGAGCCGACGCGATCCTAGTAGCCCCGTACTGGCCGAGGCAACATTGGTTCGCACCCCTGCTACAAGCAGCACGAGACGACCTGCTCCGGTTGCCACCGACACCGGACCTGCTCTCCCACTCCGGCGGCCGAGTCCTCCATCCGGACCTGCCACGCCTGGCCCTCCATGCCTGGAGGATATCGCACTAGACGATCCCGTGCTCGGTACCGTCCTCGTCGTGGCCAGGAAGGAATCCACCCGTCGCAACTATCAATACAAGTGGCGACGCTTCCTGACCTTCGCTAACGAGAGGAGTGAGCCGGTATCGCCCGCGGGGCTCTCAACCGTCCTGCACTTCCTCCTGCACCTCCGGCAACAGGGCCTGGCGTTTCCATCCCTGAAGGTGTATCTCTCCGCGATCGTGGCATACCAACCGCCACGATCTGCTGCCTCGGCCTTCTTCAGGAACGATACCGTTAAGCGGTTCCTGAAGGGACTTCATCATCTCTACCCGCCGGTATCGCCGCCGCTACCGCCGTGGTCCCTCTCGCTGGTGCTCTCGCAGCTGACGAAGCCGCCCTTCGAGCCAATGGCGACCTCGGATGACAGGCTCCTGACAATGAAAACTGCCTTCCTGGTGGCGGTGACCTCAGCGAGGTGAGCGGGTGAGATCACAGCTCTTCGATCCGATGAGCCCTTCACGGTCTTCCACAGGGACAAGGTGGTCCTGAGACCTGACATCTCGTTCCTGCCAAAGGTGGTGTCCAGTTTCCATCTCAACCAGGACATCATCCTGCCTGCCTTCTTCCCGAACCCGACGACACCGTTGGAGCGGTCCCTCCACTCACTGGACGTGCGTCGGGCATTGGCTTTCTACAAGGACAGGACTGCTTCCTTCCGACAGACGCCGCATCTCTTTGTTTGCTATGGGCGACGTCGGAAGGGCCTAAAAGTGTCCACCCAGCGCTTCTCCAAGTGGGTGGTGAGGACTATTGAACTGGCGTATGAGCTCGCGAGGAAGCCTCCGCCAGTCCTGCTTCGAGCCCACTCCACCAGAGCTGTGGCTACTTCTGCGGCCCTCCTGCGAGGAGTTGACCTGCATGAACTCTGCCGTGTGGCGACCTGGTCCCAACCATCGACCTTCGTGCGCCACTACAGGCTCGACTGCCGGTCGCGCAGAGATGCCCGGTTTGGACGTGAGGTGTTGGCTTCCGTGCTGTAGGACCTGACCCGCCGTCCGACCGGTAAGCTACACAGTCTCCTAGTGTATGAAGGCACAGAGACCACGAAGAAGAAGAACAGGTTGCTTACCTGTAACTGTGGTTCTTCGAGTGGTCATCTGTGCCATCATACACACCCGCCCTTCCTCCCCTCTTTCTCAGGTCCCTGTAGGTTCTACGGCGGACGACAGAACTGAGGAGAGACCGTTGCTCGGCGGGAGGAGCATGCGCAGTACCGGCGTGGGGGAGGGGTTCCCGCCAAGCGAACAAGCTCTAGAAGTTTCCGAACGCTACCGCGCAGGCGCTAAAGCTCCTTGTGTATGATGGCACAGATGACCACTCGAAGAACCACAGTTACAGGTAAGCAACCTGTTCTTATATCTCATCCAGTCAACAAAGAGTTTCCAACAATGATTCAGAATCTTCTTGGCCACCCAAGACAGAAAAGAAAAGTAGTGGTACTTAATCTTCAGAATACTAATTTTAGGTACAGAATTTTGCTCTTATTGTGTAACTCAGAATAGCAAAACTTCATGGACAAGAGATGTGACATATTCCAGGCCTCCTTCCTGAGTCTGTTTGCTTTGGTCATTGTTTGCTTGTGGTGACTTCTGAATTCTGCTTACTGCTTCATACCTGAGATACCAGTTATGCTGCTGCCTCTTAGTGTGAAATAATGTTGAGTTGAAGCTCACTAATGTTGAGTTGAAGCTCACTAATTATCTTTTTCCCCCTTCTCTCTTGCTGTCAAATCAGTTCAGCATCTCTGGCAATGGAAGGGAATATACAAAGAGGAGAGGCTAAAAAGCCCTTGGATTTCTGGCATTTGCAGATGGAGAAGTTGTTGATTCAAGATAACCAAGCGGAATTAATGTTCAGTGTTCCTGATGATGTAAAGAATCAGAAAGTGAAAGAAGATGAAAGGCTGTTTGTCTCAGGATAATTAATGTCCTAAGTGGTAATTGAAGTGGGCTGGGACAGCTGTGCACCTCAAGCCATGAGTTTAAGTGTAATATTCAGGGTTGCTTGGTTGGGCTTTGTTACCCCATAATACATTTAAATCCTCTTTCATACTTGTACAGGTGATTAAAGAGTGGTAAATAAAAAGTGAGTATTTTCTGTCCTGTGAAGTATGTATGTGTGTGGATAGCTAAATGTGCCATAATGAATTGGGGGATAGTAATCTTAGTGACTGTGAATTCAGAACAGTAATACACGTGTGTCTTTTGCTAATGACTATAGAGGAAGTCATGGGTGACGGGTGGCATTACATCCTGATGAAATTAAGAAGCTTGAGCTGCAATTCTGTGACTGTCTTCTTGGGACTAAGACCCTTAGTGAGCTGTGTTTCCACATTTGTATTTAAACTAGAAAGCTGTAGCCATTTGAGCCACTGTAGCTATAATGACTCCATCCTATAGAATTGTGGAATTTTAGCTACTTAGAAATCTGTAGTTCAGGAAAACAGACTAGTGTTCTCTAGCAGAAGATTCTACAACTCCAGAATTTTTTTTAGGTGGAGCTGTGTCAGTTAAAAAGTGGCGCCCTGCTGCTGTAAATGGATAGTGTTGATACATTCCAGGTGCACACAGTATCACATCATTAGTCCCATCATTTCTGCTGCCCTTATCAAGTCAGTTAACGTGTTGTCAGCATTGCTTGCATACATGACATTTTATAACACTTTTGCTCTGCAGATCGAATGATTTGAGATACCCATTGGGAAGAACTCTTGGCGATGGAATCTCTGAAGTTTGTTCTCGTTTATGTTCCCTTAATGCTGAAGTTCTGGTTACTAGTGAGTTTATTTTCCAGCACATAGCTCCTCAGAGGCAGAGCTTAGGCCAAGTACAAGTTGAATAACCTTCAGGAAAGCTGTGCTGTCCTTCTGTCGGCCGCTGTCTTTGAAAATTGCCTGCAGAGTTAGTGAGCAGGAACAGTTAAGATTTACAAACAATGATGAAGCTTGTCATGCATCTTTCACCATTCATCATCTCGGTGCCGTGGCTGGGCGGTGAAGTGTTCTTCATAAAAACCAGCTCAGTGTGAAATACACCTCGCTGCAATGTTTACTGCTCTGAAACTCGTCAGAAGCCCTTTATAGTAAATCCAGATTGCGATGTGACATTACAGTATATCATTGCAGAGCGCGGTGGGGTTTACACTAGGAATGAGTGCAGTTCACACCAGATGAGATGTCGAAATTGAGTTATGTAGGAATTTGGCTGTTATATGAGGATAGCTTTTGTTTTCTCCAGACTGAAAAGTTAGCTTTATATATATATTTAGATAATATATAATGTGCTTTAGTTTCTGTATATATTTGGGTGTGTGTGGAGGTACATACTTAAGTTGTCCTTGCTCTTATGTATCTGTAAGCATGCCAAGTACATTTGTGTGAGCATATCTTTTCTATATGACACAGAGTTGCCAGTGCTCATATCTGTGCAGGTATTTACATTTTCTGGTGAATTTTGAGCTCTTGTATGTTTTTTCTGTGTCCTTGATCAGCTTTTCATTATATGTTCAATTACGGTATATTTAATCCGAAATCTCTGCTGTCCTTGTTGGCTGCCATCCTGTAAGAGCCATGAGCAAAAGAATGTGAAGATTTTCCAACGGTCCAATTACAATGACCACTTCTAACATTTATGCTGCTGTAACTCCATGGTGGTGCAAGCCCAAAAAGTTTTGGTATTCAGTTATGTTACTTTTAGACATATTCTGGAGAAGAGTAGCAGTTCTTTAAAGAGCGTGCTTTATATCTGCTGCCTAAAAATACTTTAAAAAGAAACAACAACACTTGCTGAATTCTCAGTTTTCTAAATACCAGATTTTGCTTCACAAACTATGGTTTAAAAACAAAATGAGAAATACTTGCTTTCTCTACCGGCCCTCTCCTCATGTGGGATACAGAGGTTAAGACAGATAGAGTGTCTGTGCTTCCCAGCAGACTTTTGTTGAGTAATTGCTCTGCTTCATTAGTGGAATTTTAAATTAGGGAGTGGGTTCCAATGACATCATCTTCCATTAACCTCCCATGTTTTCCTACTGCTCTTCCAATTTCTTTTTTCTTACCACTGAAAATCTGTTACAGAGGGAAAGATGGACTAGGTGCTTAATATCTTTGTAGTAGTACTGCTACGAGCCCCTTCTCTGGAAATGCCCTTAGATCCTGTTTGGGACTCCACCTAGGAAATTTGAATGCCATTACTTAACAATGTGTATCTGTCCAGTAGCTTTTTGCAAGTACACATATGATGGGAATTTGTTCATAATTTTCAGTAGCATAGCAATAGCAATAGTATGTGTATTTCTATACCACTTATCAGCTAAGTGCTCTCTAAGCGGTTTATAATGTGTTAGCTAATTGCCCGCAACAAGCTGGGTACTCATTTTACCAACCTGTGGAAGAATGGAAAGCTGAGTCAACCTGGAGCCCAGCAGGATCAAACTCACAACCTTGTGACTGCAGTGTCAGCATTTAACCACTGTGCCACCAAGGCTCCTTACTGCGCCACTAGGGTGGAAAATGCACTGTATTGCAAATTACTGAAGGATTGTATTCACCTGTCCACTGAGTGATATTTTAAAAAGAGCTCACTAAAACTCTGAAATAGAAAGCAAAGGTCCTCAAGTGGTTGGATTAGAGCCACATTTAGACTTTCTGTTGTGTATTTGCAATCCCAATGGAAGTTTGAGAGGAAAAGAAGGGAAAGTGAGAGGTGGAAGATAGAGCAGATGTAACATCAGGCCTGCTCACATTTTTTTTTAATAGCCCCAGATGTGTAATCCCTTTCCCCCTCCCTCATGTTACAAGCCACTTAGCTGATGCTAAGTTCATTCATCTTTTTCTTGGTGCAGAGGCAGTGGGCTTCCTCTCTTCAAGCCCACTATGATGGCAGGAAGGAAGAGGAGCTGTCACTGTTGACCTTCATAACTTACTCCCTCTTTCTAGATGGGCTGGAAGTGTGGCCTGTGGCAGCCAGGATAAAGAACAAACTGTTCTTACTGCCACTATCATGGGTCACCAATTGACTTGGTCCACCAACTCTAATGTGGCTTATTCTGTCAAGGGAGGCATTACTGAGTACAAAGTGGCACAGATACCTTTGCCAAGTTTGGAGTGTATTCATTGAAAATGAATGTATTGCCCCCAATTCTTTGCAGTTTTCAACTACTACTTCAAAAGCTGTTGTTTTAATCATTTTGCCTTTGGTTCTGTTAATGGTTGAGTGATAATTAAAGTTTCACTTTCCTTAGATTCATTACTTATTTGTTTGTTTTTTGTAATTTCGGGGGATTGCTGTTCTTGGCTGTTTTAGGTAATTTTAATTGATTCGTTTAATTTAAAAGTATCATGCCACTAATATGGTTCAGATAAATAATGGATCATTTTTATAGTATTTTCTAAATAATTTTAAAGTTAACATTTAACATTATATTTTTAAGGTGAACACTTCTAAGCTACACACCTTCACAGTGCCTTTGTATTTAGTCTGTGTCTCCATCACTTGCTTACAAGTGCCATATATTTCTGAGGAGTTTACAGCGATTCAAACAAGCAGGTCAACAGTAAATACAAATAAACAAACAAGAGATGAAAGCACAGTTCAAAATCATAGAGTTTAAAGTATTTCTGATGCATTCAGAACTCTGAATGAGTTTTTTAAACTAACATTAAAAAAAATTAACCATGTTAGATCTGGAGGACCAGTCATTAGTTCCGACATATCTTCCTGGAGAGGACACTCCAGAACTTAGAGAGTACTTAAAAAGAGCTCTCTCCTCAAAACTCAGATGAAGGCTGTGTTTGTAAAAGGATAGTTTTTAATTGGCATTGGATGTCAATGCTGACATCTCCAATGTGTGCGTGCCACTTAGAGGACAGGAGGATGTCTGTACCAGAAGTCTGGCTGTGACCATAAAAGCTATAAACTGGATTATATAAATATGACTAGAAAAGTTCCAGTTGGTAATAGGCATATACCAAGTAGATGTTGTCTGTTATGCAGAAATAGAGGCTGAAACAGATCCTCAGTATTATTGGAACACATATACAGAATGTCCTAGATTGCACATTTGCTCAAAGAATCCCAGAGTTCACTGACATACACGAACAACTTCACGCCCTCATCTGTACCAGGGTGAAAAACCTTAAGTATGGGAGCTAAATCTGGCTCTTGGAGATTTCCCAGAAGGCTGTGCACCCTGTGGCATGTTACCACTTTTGTGATTGCTCACCTTTTCCAAAGGTATTTTTCCCCATTCTAAAAGATTGGAATGCCTCTTCTGAAATTCAGTTGTGCTGATACCTTTTCCTCCCTCCCTGACTGAATTTGAATTTGGCCTTCCGACTGGAAACGTTTCCCTGCCCTGATATTTATAACACTGCCCTAGGTCACCATTTATTGAGAACACCAAGAGTGTCAAACAGTCAAGGACCTGGCTTTTGGAAGATGCACTTAACATCCTGGAGTCTACCTTTTGGAGGTTAGAATGTGAGTATTTCACAAGGAAATTCACAGCAGCATACTGTGTATGTAGGAGTCTTTATGTTTCCTGTTCGCTGGTGGCTTCATGAATATTTGTAGGGTTTTTTAAAGGCAAGGAATTCTCAGAGATGGTTTTGTCAGTTCCTTCCTTTGCAATACAGCCTACAGCACCTGATATCCATTGGCAGTCTTCCATCCAAGTACTAACCAGGACTGACCCTGCTTAGCTCCTAACACCAGATAGGATCTGGTGCCTTTAGCGTATTTAGGTCTTACTAGTAGCTGCTGACCTTTTATTTGTTTATTTATTTATTTATTTATTTATTTATTTCTATTGATATAAGTAGGGGGGAGTCATGAGTGATAGAATCCACACGTAAAGTAAATACGTCTTTTTGAAGAAATGCTTTGGAAAGAGGTGAGTAGCTGTTACTCTTGCCTTGTAACATTTTGGATCATCTTTCTTTAAAAGTTCTGCTGCTTTGGGATTTGCAGAGTTTGGTTTTTAAAATAACTGCAAACTTGGTTTGATGGAGAAAGGAAATAACTAGTGGATGTAAAGCCAAATTCTTGCTTTTAATTTTCCACTTGCTCATCTCTTTCTCTCCCAAAAATGTAAAATGCCACTTGATTACTGAGCGCGTCCTATAAGAATAAGAGTGAAGGGGAAAGAGTGATGAGGAAACCTGTCTCAGAAAATAAGGAACCTTTGCTTGTTGATTATAGTGCTTGCAGCATCGCAGAGTTGTCAATCACCCCATAATGTTTCTAGAAGCAAAAAGTCAATGTGTTGTTGTTTAATTTGACATGACTCTTGAGCTGCGGAAAAGCATAATCGCTGCAGGGGACAGTTAAGTAACTGTGCTCCATGTCAGCCTGTCTCGCTCCGACTACTGCACTAAACGCTTTGTTGATGAGCGATAGATTTGGTTAAATACCAGGATAATTGCTAGCTATAGCACCCAGCACTCTTGTAATGCCTTGTAGTACATCGGTACTAGCTCTCGCCTCAGGCTGTTGGAGGCTTATCCACTAAAGAGGGCACTTATGTTCAATTACATTGTTCTCTTTTCCTTTTTGAGAAAGCAATTGTTGCTGAGCCAAATGAGCTATAATAAATTATATTTCCTCACCAAGACTGTTGAAGTAGATCAGGCATGCAAATACTAAAAGCTGGTAGGTTCTAAATTTTGTGAGTGTTTTGTGCTTGTGTGGACACATATGTGCATGTCTTCTTTGCATAACAGAAGTAAAGAATGCATAACAGAAATATCTGTACCTATCTGTAGCAAAAATTCTCATTTTTTGAAACATGCATACCACTGAGACCTTTAAAACTTACCTGTGAAGGCAGTATAAAAAGCCAAATACTTAATTCTTCATGCTCTAGAGAATTAGTTCTGTTTACTTTGATTGAGGGGAAGAAGAGAATTGGGTGACATTTAGGGTGAAAAAGCAGCTTGGAAAAAAAAAATTTAATTGTTGTTCCCAGAATCCCCCAGGAGCTGTAGTTTGAAAAAATAATTTCCAAGCTCTAGAGGAAAGTGTATTCATGCTCTTTATGTACATAACTTCATATGATTATGGCAACAATATTCTGAGTTTCCATAATGAAACAGGTATCAGATAGTTTTTTGTTTTTTTGCATTTGTTTTGTTTTTAAATTATGAATGTCCTTGTTTAAGTAAAAGTAGTTGAGCTTACTCAGTGTATTTCAGTGCCCTTCTGGGAAAGTGGGGAAGGGGTGAAAATGTGGCAGTAACTCTTATGTCTTGAAGTATATGAGAAAAGAAGCACAATGTGTCCTCCCAAAACGTAGCCTTCAGAGATGCTTCATATTTTGATTTTGAGCATCATGTTAATGTCTCAGGTGAAAAAATAAAACATACTTCCCTTCTCTCCTGGAATGCTTTTAGCCCAAATGAATAGAAAGCTAGCAGTGAGGCTCAAATTGGTTTATTAGTTTCAAATTCTTTCTTTTGCATTAAATTACGGACCTGTGTGCATTACTCTATGAAGTGTAGGGTGGCTCACTGGCTTATTGAATGCCACTGAGTTGTGTTTGGTCCAAGCAGTTTGTTAAATACTCCTTTTCCAAGCAATATTTGCATACTGAAGTAGAGAAATTACTGGCAATGGAAGAAGGTGCTGTAGTAGAGTTTCTTTGTGTCCAAATGGGAAAATGCACTCCTAGTAAAGATTTACACAACCAATTCTGATTTCTGCGTAGAACCATACCACTAAGTGAGGTCTAGAATACCTTGTAATGGAGGCAGGAGAGTAATGTAGGAAATATTTGTATATGCAACAGAAAAATGAATCCATAGTCTTCTTGTCTCTAGTACTGTTTGTTCATATCTTTTTAGTACTTGTGCCCTATCTGTGTTATAGGATAAAGTAGTGGCTGATATAAGAACTGCAATTCATTAGGTGTGTACATTTCAGATTGGGTGGTTGCAGAATTTCTTATATTCATCATACCCTGTGGGCCACTTTAGATTCATGGTGATGCTTTTTTCTTTTTCATAACAGGGGATGATTGAACAAGTGGAAGAAACATTTAGAGATAGCATGCATAGCTTAGAGACTTGCAGCCCTTAGTGTCTGTCTAAAGCCCCATTGCTCTAACAGCAGATGGGTGAAGGGGGTTAAGGAGAATGTTTGGTTGGGAAGCATTTTCCAACATTTCTAAACTTTTCTTTATCATTACATTGTTCCAGCTGTTTGTTTTAATTTTGCATATGAAAAGGTTTGTGTACCTGCTTTTTCTGATATATGTAGATGCTAATTTAATTTATCTGAATTTTTTTTATGTCATTGAAATATTTTGAGGAATGGAGAATTATGCAGAGTGAACTTGCTTCTTTTGACTACTATAATTGCAAACTGAATACAATTCTGTTTCCAGCTTTGTCTTAGCCTTGAACTGATGGAAAAATTAATTTTCAGATCCCTCTGGTGGCTATTCCAAGCCCTCCAAGAAAAGATTTTAAGTATAGTTGCAAAACCATGCTGCTTGACACTGTTTAAACATTCTCTTGAGTATAATTCACTAGTATGTTGCTGGAGAACCTTTGGTCCTTCAGATATATTGGACCCCATGTCCCGTAAGCCCTTGTTGGCCATGTTGCTTGGGGCTTCTGGAAATTGTAGTTATTCATTTATATCCTACCTTCATCCCAATAATGGGACTCAAGGCAGCTAATAACATTTAAAACAGGACTGATTTTAAAAGGATGCAAAAACTTCAATAAAAGTATAAGTAAGTTAATTAAAAACAATTTATAAAGTTAAAATATTAAACATTAAGATTATACTAGCTATGAAGCTGCACATTAGATTAATCTGTCTGGATGTTTACACTCTTTGATATCAAAATGTTTAAAATCTTTACTTTCAACTTTCTCCAGTTGTGTGTGTTTGTGTGCGTGCACGCATGCATGAAAGAGAGACAGGGAGGAAGAGGGAAAGAAACAACACAAGAGGGGAAGAGAGACAGACAGAAAGAAGATAGTGGAGAGGAAAGCCTCATCCATCAGTCTCAAACTGCTGCTTCTTAGATACTTCAAGAGTAGCAACAGTTTATTTAGTTATTTTTGAAAAAAATTGCTACATACCACACTCATTCTTCAACCTATGTCAACATCTGTGAAGCAGTCGACAACAATTATCATATGATAGATCAGAAATAATGGGAATTGAAGTCCAAAACATCTGGAGCGCCAAAGATTCTTCCACCTGTATGATGTACATACCCCATTGAAATGAACAGGAGGTGATGAAAAAGTAATTTCAGAGGGCTTGAGCAAGACACACTGAAAGTGGATTGTGCCAAATGTGTTTTGATACCCAAGGTGCATTAAAGATGCATTAAAGGTGCATTTTAAAAACAGTTTATCTTTGGCTGTGAAAATTCATTGTCTCTTCCTCTCATTCTTCTTTTATCCAGTTTACTTCTGTACATTGAAGTGGAATATTTGCTGGGTTTAGTATTGATACACAAAAATCTGGAAACTTACTAGGCAGCATGTGGTGCTTGAACAGTCAATTATTTTTTCATTGGACATACTTGTACATGAAATTAAGGGTTCGGCAAAGTGTGGAAGAGGTTATCATGAATTTGTTGATTGTGAGAGTGGCAGGCCAAACAAAAATGTGTGCACTTTGGAATTATGGAATATAAGACAAAAGGGAAAAGGTGAGAAAGATTTAGAACGATACTATCAGAACTTGAGGCTGCACATCAGTTGTTGGGGGGTATGTGGTCAAATGGCTCACCAAGCATCTCTGACACTACCTGTCAAACAATGATAGTTCAGGTAACAGTGTTTCTTCTTCGTGGTCTCTGTGCCTTCATACACTAGGAGCTTTAGCGCCTGCGCGGTAGCGTTCGGAAACTTCTAGAGCTTGTTCGCTTGGCGGGAACCCCTCCCCCACGCCGGTACTGCGTATGCTCCTCCCGCCGAGCAACGGTCTCTCCTCAGTTCTTTCTCGTCCGCCGTCGCGTACGGAAGGTTCTTTGGTTTGTTCCTCTCATTTTTGTGCTTGGCTTGCTGTTTTCACGGTTTTACGGATTTTGGACTGTCTCTGACCTTTCTTTCGGACTCCCCCTTCGGCTTTTGGTCTTTTCGGATTTTCGCAGTTTGGCGTTCTTCGTCTTATGTCCGCGCTCTTCAAGAAGTGCGTGTCCTGCGGGCGCAAAGTTGCCTTCAACGACGGCCACAAGGAGTGTCTCTTCTGTTTGGGTGAGTCCCACAACATTCGGACTTGCCCAATTTGCCGGGATTTTACTCCCCAAACTCTCCGCAACCGGTCCGCGAGACTTAAGTCTTATTGTTGGGAACAGTCTCTGCGGGCGATAGACGAGACCTCCACTTCCAAGATGGCCGACAAGAAGACGACCACGCCATCGACGGTATCGGCGGCTGCCGTTCCGTCCACCTCGTCGGTATCGGGCTCGGTACCGGCGAAAACGCCGATCTCTGCGTTACCGAGGATCCCGAAGCTGTCGGCGGCTGCCAAGTCAGCGAAAGGATCCTCGACGGCGAGGAAGGCTGAGGCTCCCCTGACGGAGACGCCTGCTAAAAAGCGCCCTGCTCCGGACGGAGGCAAGGGCAAGGAGAAGGAGAAGAAGAAGGAGAAGAAGCGCTCCCCGGCTGGGGACGTTCAACCTCCTCCTCCTCCTCCTACTCAGCAGCCTTCCAAAGGGCGAGGCGAGTCCGTCGATCTCTCGGATGATGAGATCGAGGACGTTCCCCAACAGCGCCCGGACTCGCCTGTGGCAGACCCTCCAACCCTGGTGGAGGAGCGCCACCGCCCTCCTAGCCGTCGCAGGTCGGCCGACCTGCAGCAGAGAGAGCCCTCTGCTTCTCCGGAGCGGCGTTCGACCTCCTTCCGGTCCCGGTCCCGCTCTTCCGAGCGCCCGGTGGCCTCGCCGCCTCCTAGGGAGACAAGAGAGGAACAACCTCGCTCGTCTGCCTCCAGATACACCTCGGCGTCCTACGTGGCCAGGTACGTGAGGGAATCTGAATGGAGAGAGCGCCCGGCCTCTTATCGGTCACATTCGCCATCGTACCGGGATCGGTACCATCGTGGCCCGAGTCGCTGGGAGACCTTCCGGAGGTCCCGGTCACCTCGTCAACAGCGCGAATCGCGCTCGCCTAGAGGGGACGAGGCTCGGTACCGTCGACGCCGAAGCCGATCTCGGTCGGACCGCCGCTCCTTCAGCCGCTCTCCCTCTCCTCGATATCATAGGGCGAGGGAGCCTTCACCTCGGTATCGGGCGATATCGCCACCTCCTAGGGTCACGGCAACGGCGACGCGCCCTACGGAGTCGGTGGTGACTGAGCGGGCTACGACAACGTCAGCCTGCCAGACTACCCCTGTCACCACTAAGAAGGTGAAGTCAGTAGTCAGCCAGCCCAAGCGGGACGCTGCTACTACCACCGCCCCGGCTGCAGAGAAGCCTAGGAAGGCAACACCTGTGGCGATTACGAAGGAGCCGGAAAGCGAGCGGCGAGAGGACTCACCGACCTCAGAGTCGTACGACTCGAGTGCGGAATCAGAGGCGTCTGAGGCGGCCTCCCAGGAGTCTCCTCCGCTGGGATTCGGGGACCCGATCCCAGATTCTGCTCCAGAGGACGTCCACCAGTTCTCTGCTATGCTGCTCCGCATGGCTACTACCCTCGGCCTGAAGATCGCCGATGCGGAGCCGGAGGACGACGATCCAGTCTTCTCCGTCTTTGAAGGGAAGCAACCTGCCACGGCCCCGCTGCCTCTCCTGCCCCGGGTATCCAGACTGGTGAAGGCCGCCTGGGATAGGCCGGCCTCGGCTCAGCCGATACCGCAGCGGTTGGAACACCTCTACAGGGTGCAGAAGGATAACGCCGGTTATCTCTTTAATCACCCTGCACCGAACTCTGTGGTGGTCGAGTCGGCACAGACGAAAGGCTCCGGCAGGCAACACACCACCCCGCCGGACAAAGAGGGCAGGAAGTTGGACGCCTATGCAAGAAGGTTCTATTCCGCCGCCTCCTTGCAGATCAGGCTGTCCAACACTCAGGCTTGCCTCGCGGCATACCTGAAAAAGGTGCTTGATCGCCTGCAACCGGCGATGGAGGCGGTACCGGAGGACATCCGCCAAGCCTCCTCCGTGATCTTCAACGAGGCCATCTCCATCGCTCGGCAGCAGATGGCCTCCTCCAGGCACGCAGTGGAGATTGCCTCCCGGGTCATGGCGGGATCCATCGGCCTCCGCCGCCATGCTTGGCTGCGGCCGGCCGACATCCAGGAGGACACCAGAAGGAGAATTGAAGATCTCCCCTTCGACGGTGAGGGCCTATTCAATTCGTCCACAGGCGAAGCTTTGGACAATCTCGTTAAGGCGAGGCTGACCGCCAAGAAGATCAGGCTACAGCCGGCCACGCAAGCCCGCAGGGCCTCCACCTTCCGCCCATCCTGGCGACGATCTTCCACCTCGTCGTTCCAGCGTTCGGCCCAGTCTGGACAGTCGAGACCGTCCTCCGGCTCATCGGCCAGACGCACGATTAGACGACGCCCGGCTTCGTCCAAGAAGTCCTCCTCCGAGACAAAGTCTCGGTTTTGACGTGCCTGGCAGGACCTACCAATACCCACTCTTCAGCCTACCATCAGCGCTCGGAGACCGACCGACTCTGGCTCGACATCTCGCGGAGTGGCAGTGTGTCACTACGGACTCTTGGGTGCTTTCCATCGTCCGTCTTGGCTACGCCATCGAGTTTCTCGATATTCCTCCTCGAGGCGTTTACTATTCCACGCCGTCGAGTCCGGCCCTCCTGGAAGAGATCCAATCCCTCCTCCAGAAAGGGGCGATCGAGCAGCTCCCGCAAGAGGCCAAGACCACTGGCTTCTTCTCCAGGTACTTCACGGTACCGAAAGCCGACGGTACCCTCCGGCCGATCCTAGACCTCAGAGGGGTGAACTACTACATCCGCCCCAAAAGGTTCAAGATGGTCACGATACCGTCGATCCTGCCCTTCCTACATCGAGGGGACTGGTTCGCCTCCATCGATCTCCGAGACGCATACTTCCATATCGCCATTCGCCCGCAGCACAGACGGTACCTCCGCTTCGCGGTCGACGACACCTGTTACCAGTACAAGGTGCTGCCGTTCGGACTCTCGACTGCCCCAAGGTTCTTCACCAAGTGCATGACCCCGGTGGTATCCTTCCTGCGGACGAAGGGTGCTTCTGTCTTCCCTTACCTCGACGATTGGCTGTTGGTTGCGTCCTGCAAACAGAGACTTTACCACGACGTCCACATGACGTTGTCACTCCTGACCCGCCTTGGTCTACGGGTGAATCCGAAGAAGTCCCACCTCGAGCCGGTGAGGATCTTGGACTTCATCGGGGCGACGCTCGACTCGACCTCCGCCAGGGCGTACCTACCAGAGTCTCGAGCCCAAACCCTGATCCGGGCCGCCGCTCACGCTCGTACGGCCCCGACGTTATCTGCGAGAAGCGTCCAGCAGCTCTTGGGCTACATGGCTGCGACGACCGCTGTGACATATCTCGCCAGGCTGAGAGCGAGACCTCTTCAACACTGGTTCGTCCGCATATTCGACCCCCTGCGAGACGAACAGACACTCCGACTGCAGCTGCCGGGAGACGTCCGCTCATCCCTCCGATGGTGGCAGTCGCGACGCAATCTCATGTCAGGGATGCCTTTCCAACAGCCGACACCGAAGGTGACGGTAACGACCGACGCCTCCTTGTATGGATGGGGTGCCCACTGCGGCGATCTCAGAGTCCGTGACAGATGGACCGACGACGAGACCGCTCTCCATATCTACGCGCTGGAGCTGCTCGCCGTCTTGAAAGCGCTACAGGCGTTCCGCCACGTCGTAGCGGGGCGGACGGTCCTGGTTCTGACAGACAATACCACCGCCGTCTGTTACATCAACAGACAAGGAGGGACTCACTCCACAACCCTGCTCAACATTGCACTCGACTTGTGGGAATGGTGCATTCGCCTGCATACGCATCCCGTGGCAGTTCACCTGGCCGGGCAGGAGAACACCACGGCAGACGCCCTCAGCAGGGACACCTCATCCCATCACAAATGGTCTCTCTCCGGAGAGGCGTTCAGACTGATTCGGGACCGCTGGGGCGAACCATCGATCGACCTCTTCGCGACCAGGGAAAACGCGAAGTGTCGCCGATTCTGTTCCAGAGCGGGCCACGATCGTGCCTCCATCGGGGACGCTTTCCAGTTTCCGTGGACCGGGGAACTCCTCTACGCGTTCCCGCCGTTCCCGCTGCTCGGCCGGACGATATCGAAGATCCTCGCCGACCGAGCCGACGCGATCCTGGTAGCCCCATACTGGCCGAGGCAACATTGGTTCGCACCCCTGCTACAAGCCGCACGAGACGACCTGCTCCGGTTGCCACCGACACCGGACCTGCTCTCCCACTCCGGCGGCCGAGTCCTCCATCCGGACCTGCCACGCCTGGCCCTCCATGCCTGGAGGATATCGCACTAGACGATCCCGTGCTCGATACCGTCCTCGTCGCGGCCAGGAAGGAATCCACCCGTCGCAACTATCAATACAAGTGGCGACGCTTCCTGACCTTCGCTAACGAGAGGAGTGAGCCAGTATCGCCCGCGGGGCTCTCTACCGTCCTGCATTTCCTCCTGCACCTCCGGCAACAGGGGCTGGCGTTTCCATCCCTGAAGGTGTATCTCTCCGCGATCGTGGCATACCAACCGCCACGGTCGGCTGCCTCGGCCTTCTTCAGGAACGATACCGTTAAGCGGTTCCTGAAAGGACTTCATCATCTCTACCCGCCGGTATCGCCGCCGCTACCGCCGTGGTCCCTCTCGCTGGTGCTCTCGCAGCTGACAAAGCCGCCCTTCGAGCCGATGGCGACCTCGGATGATAGGCTCCTGACCATGAAAACTGCCTTCTTGGTAGTGGTGACCTCAGCGAGGCGAGCGGGTGAGATCACAGCTCTTCGATCCGATGAGCCCTTCACGGTCTTCCACAGAGACAAGGTGGTCCTGAGACCTGACATCTCGTTCCTGCCTAAGGTGGTGTCCAGTTTCCATCTCAACCAGGACATCATCCTGCCTGCCTTCTTCCCGAACCCGACGACACCGTTGGAGCGGTCTCTCCACTCCCTGGACGTGCGTCGGACCGTGGCCTTCTACATGGACAGGACTGCTTCCTTCCGACAGACGCCGCATCTCTTCGTTTGCTATGGGCGACGTCGGAAGGGCCTCAAAGTGTCCACCCAGCGCTTCTCCAAATGGGTGGTGAGGACTATTCAACTGGCGTATGAGCTCGCGAGGAAGCCTCCGCCAGTCCTGCTTCGAGCCCACTTCACCAGAGCGGTGGCTACTTCTGCGGCCCTCCTGCGAGGAGTTGACCTGCATGAACTCTGCCGTGTGGCGACCTGGTCCCAACCATCGACCCTCGTGCGCCACTACAGGCTCGACTGCCGGTCGCGCAGAGATGCCCGGTTTGGACGTGAGGTGTTGGCTTCCGTGCTGTAGGACCTGACCCGCCGTCCGACCGGTAAACTACACAGTCTCCTAGTGTATGAAGGCACAGAGACCACGAAGAAGAAGAACAGGTTGCTTACCTGTAACTGTGGTTCTTCGAGTGGTCATCTGTGCCATCATACACACCCGCCCTTCCTCCCCTCTTTCTCAGGTCCCTGTAGGTTCTACGGCGGACGACAGAACTGAGGAGAGACCGTTGCTCGGCGGGAGGAGCATGCGCAGTACCGGCGTGGGGGAGGGGTTCCCGCCAAGCGAACAAGCTCTAGAAGTTTCCGAACGCTACCGCGCAGGCGCTAAAGCTCCTAGTGTATGATGGCACAGATGACCACTCGAAGAACCACAGTTACAGGTAAGCAACCTGTTCTAACAGATTTGTGTCTGTTGCAGGGATGTTGGTGCACTGGTGAAGGGGAAGTTTCCTCATTAATATTAGTTGAAGTCCTGTCCTTTGACATTCCACTAGTCTGTTAGGATACGGACAGGAGGTCTGAGGTCTTAACATTAGCATGTTACCATGTAACATTACCATGCAGAGAATTCAGCTTAGGATGCTGAGTTCTTTATTTTATCAAAAGGTTTTGGGATTCTGATTCAGATTTTTGTCCTGCTTCTAGATGTAAAAAGCCCCAGAATATTCATTCATTTTAGAATACACATAGTACTTAGTTTACGGTATTGATTCAATAGAATACTGTTAAGTATACTGTGATCCAAAATCTGTAGAGGGAAATTCAGAAATAATGAATACTACTATGCTTATGTTTCTTCTAAGGGCAAGGAATTCTTTGGGATGACTAAGTCTTGAATGTATACATGAGAATGGAAGAAAATGCAGTAAATGCCCTAGTGTAGGGTGACAGTTTTAAACAAAGCTTTCCCTCACATGTTATCCTCCAAATATGCTGGCTTACAACTCCCGTTATCCTCAGTCATGCTGTCTGAGAGTAATGGGAGTTGTAATCCATCAAATCTCAAAGAGCATAAAGAAGGATGACAGAGTAATAAGACTAGGCAAAATAGGCAAGTTAGCATTACTTTTCTGTCTTCTGTTTCCACAGTTCAGGTTCTGAGTGCTGTTGCATATGTAAATGAAATGTGTATACACAACCCAAGAGGGGAAATAGCAGTTGAGGCAGCAGATTAGGCCTAAATTTGTAGAAATACAAATGTCATAAAGGAGGAAATCAGGAAGGGCAAGACAGTAGTTGGAGTGAAAGACCTGTGAGGAAATGGGAGAAGGTGATTTCTCTTCTGTTCTTCATTTCCTTGGGATTGAAAACTGAGAGGCACCTCAGTAATTCTTTGGCTTAATTGTGTGATCATGGACCTACTGTGTGTTGCTGCTGCTGCTGCTGTTGTTGTTGTTCAGTCTTTCTCCTGTTAATAGGACTCAAGGCAGCTAACAACGTATTTGAAAACAATGCAGATTAAAAGCTGTACAAAAATGTCAAGGAACATATAAATACAAGGGCATATTTATGTATACTTGCCTAGAAATCTGTCCACCCATGACTTGATTAATATCCTGCATTTCTCCCACCTGAGAGTTGAAGGATCTTACCAGAAGGCAGAAATAGGTCCTTTTGGGTTCAGTGAAACTTATTCCCAGGTAAGCATCCTGTAACTGTGTGCACATTTACTGGGGAATAAGTCACAGCACAGAAAAGTTACTTTTGGAGGAACTTGTCCTACTGGGTTTACTTCCAACCCCCCAAGACTGACTTCTGCCCTTGAAAAGGAGCAGGAAATT